>JAQIXD010001615.1:0-13970 GCA_034699985.1 Minunthozetes semirufus
GCATACATAAGTAGTCTTACGTTTGAATGTTTGAGACTTAACTCAATCTTATCATTGATTTCATTGAATTTATATTTCAGATATTGTGTGGACGCAAACCAAATGAAGAGTCCGCTCCAGGTATAACTGCAGGCTTGAATAAAAAATATCAAGAATAAAATGTTGTGAACTATAAAAGCGCAAATTGAATAAACTGTCAATTCAAGTGTTGAGATAAACACCAATCCCACAACAAAATTAGCAAAAAAAACCAAAAATGATCAAGATGTAATTGACTGGCTTCATAAATATAGATGAAAATAAATTTCCATAGATCGCAAATTTTCGATAGTTTTTCTCATTCAATGGATATCTAACAATATTGTACTTGAACAAATATATTGCATCCATTAAATAGAATGAATGAGTGAGTTCTTGGTGCATTGTGAATATTCCAATTAAAAATATTGCAGATGACAGTGAAATGAATATCAATGAAGTTACCAATGGGTCGCCTAACAGATACATATATTGCATTAGAGTCACCCGAATAGCTTGAGTGTCCATTATGACTGAGATGACACACCTGAGCACATTTATAAACAGCACAACTCTAATGATAGTGACCATGATTGTTCTTTTCGTGCTCAGTTGTCCAGCCATATATTGATCGCCATCGGTTGAAATTGTCACATAATTTGATTTATAAAACTCTTCGAGTTTTTCGATAGAAGTCTTAAAACTTGAATTGTTTTCAACAAAATTATTATACTTTTGAAGGAATTTATTCTTCAGTTTTCTAAACATCTTCAATGAGTGAATGACAAACTTCAATAATTAAGCTAGTTCACTTAATATTTGAAAGAGAATATCTTGAATATTGCAAAATTTCCATTATCTTCAAATATTTGATTTTAAAATACTCTTCAAAATTTCAATTAAAAGACAATTATTTCGAAACTAATTTTTCGATATTATTATTCAAACAAACCAATAGTAAGTATACATTGTATAAACTCAGCAAACTATAGTCTATCAATGATATTGCTAGACGTTATTTAAACAAGCTCAATTGATTAATTTATTTCATTAACTTTATAAAACCTGTTTTCTCATGGGTATTTTTGAAAAATTACGAAATACTTTTAACTTTATGAATTTAATTTAGCTAGAGCAAACATTTTGAAATTAATATTCACTTAAATTAATTAAAAAAGTCAAATCAATAGCTACAAGAAGCTTGTTCTTTAGTTCTTGGTATAAAATTGAACAAGCTTAATTAATTTCAAACAGAATTTAATAAAATTTTTAAAAATTGATAACTTTTGACTAATTATTAAAAAAAATTAAACCAGATAAAAAACCTTGAAATAAAAAATTTATTAAACCTGATAATACAAGTTGATATTACAATGAATTATTCAAAGAAATTCATTATAAGAATATAATTTGTTGCAGCAATATATACATATTGATAGAACTCGTAGTTAGTCATCGGAAACAAATCATAACAATAGTAACCGATTGTACGTCCGCTCAGTTTCTCTATGAATGACATTAACTTCCAGCGCTGTCTGTCACTCATCCGAATCCTTTTACTGATTATTGAAATGAGTTTTGGGTACGACTTGTGAGCTGATGTACTGACTCGAGTGCTCATCACATTCATGGAAACAACAGCAGAATAAACAAATGAAGACATAATGAGACACAAAACTCTTCCGATTACAGTCGAATTCTTTCTATGAATACCGAATATAATTAATTCGAAGCCAATGGTTGCGATATAATAGGATATGAATGTAATGATTCGGAAAAATGAGTCAAACTTTTTGGTCAGAATTTCGATATAATTGTGTTCATGGATTGCATACATAAGTAGTCTTAGGTTTGAATGTTTGAGACTTAACTCAATCTTATCATTGATTTCATTGAATTTATATTTGAGATATTGTGTGGACGCGAACCAAATGATAATACCTGTCCATACATAACTACAGGCCTGAATCCAAAACACCAGGAACACAATGTTATGAACTATAAAAGCGCAAATTGAATATACTGTCGCTTCAAGAGTTGAGAAAAATACCAAACTCAGAATAAACTGAACAATAACACCAAAAATAATCAAGATGTAATTAATTGGCTTCATAAATATGGTGGAAAATAAATTTCCATAAATCGCTAATTTTCGATAGTTTTTCTCATTTAATGGGAATTTTACAATATTGTTCTTGACCAAATACACCACTTCCAGTGCATAGAATGTATGAGTGAGTTCTTGGTGCATTATGAATATACCAATGAATAATATTGAAAATGACATTGATGTGAATATTAATGCACTTCTAATCGGATCGCCCAACATAAAACCAAATTGCATTAGGGCTACCCTAACGCTCTGTTTGTTAATAATGGCTGTAATGACACACCTGAGCGCATTAATAAACAGTGCAATTCTAAATATAGTGACCATGAGCGTTCTTTTCTTGCTCAGTTGTCCCCTCATATATTGGTCGACATCGCGTGAAATTGTCATATAATTTGTTTGACAAAACTCTTCGAATCTTTTGATAGAAGTCTTAAAACTTGATTTGTTTTCAACAAAATTGTTATACTTTTGAAGGAATATATTCTTCAGTATTCGAGACATCTTTGAGGAACTACTTTAATGAATTGAAACTTTTCAAGAATGATATGGAAATTTTTATTAGTTTAAACTAACATGGTATTTTTATTTTTTTGTAAATATAAATTTCAATTTTTAATTTCAGCAAAATATAGCCAATGCAAACATTGCGAAATTAATATCTTGATAAAATGAAAAGAATTTCTAAAAATTAAACTCTAAGTAATTAATTCTTGAAATATTAATAATATCTAGACAAATTTAAAACTCCAAAGTAATAATCTAGAATCTAGATCATTTTTTTATTGTTTGCTCTCAAAATTTAACAGTAGTTTTAGGTCTAATAGTACTTGGAATATGGGTGGTTGTGCCAATTTTATCATCATGGTCATGCCATTCTTTGGCCCAGGTAACATTAGAGCCTTCAACCTCAAACTCCCAGTTATGGTGATGACGACACTCATTGAAACAGTTATCGGAATTAATTGTGAAGGTATAGAGGTTTTCAAATGAGGTAATCTCTGAAGTGATTCCTTCGTTCAACAATCCATGACATGAGGGAGACTTCAATTCTAACCAGAACTTGGTTTCCAACCAATACTCCAAGTTATGGAAAAAGTGTGGATTTGAAAATGTTATTAACTGTTCACCATTTCCAATATCTTCAACCATAATTGGTCCCAAAAAGCTCGAGTTCACTTTGTCTAAGTCAAGCGTTTGGCTCTTGCAAATAGCTTTTCCATGAGCAGCATAAGGTGTGAAATGAATTCTTGACATTTCGGGGTAAAGCTTTCGGATTACCTCCAGGTCTTTGTGAATGGTTTCGTACGTGTCCTTCGGCGGCCCATTTTCTTTGGCAGCGCTCACATTAGCATACATTGCTAGGTATAGGGCGTCCCTATCGGTATACTCATTCCAGTCAGCCATAGCTGTTCCAACCAATAGTGTCGTCAATAAAATTGTTTTAATCATTTTGTAAGACTTTTTCACAAAAATTCAATTTATATTTTGAATGAATTCTTTTGAAACAAATCTAATGTTTTTATACTAATTTTGAAGTGAAGTCATTTTACTGATAAGTTTGAGAACTAAAACATGTGTAACCTATTCAGAGATACGTAATACCCACGGGGTATCACCACAAATACTTTATTGCTCTCTCTCTCTCTCTCTTATCAAAGATAAGAGAATGGGTCTAATTTCAATTTCAAATTGTCCTGGTTAATCATGAAATTTCCTTATCATTTTGTGTTCTTAAATTGAATTAAGGCCAAATTAACAGCTGCTCATTTCGTAATAATTTTTTGCTTCTGTTATATTAGTGTAATTTGAAAAAATGATCTTGGTCAAATCAGTTTGAATCATTCGCTTCATTTTTAATATAAAAATATTTTGTGTCTTCTTTTTAATGTTGATAATGTTTAGGGTGTTTCAGGGGGTGTTAAAAGAGTAAGAAATTGTTTGTTTAGCATCACATTTAATAAATTTCATAAATTTGCCCTTCTCCAACACTGGAACAATCTCTTTCTTAAATCAATGCCTACTCTCCAATCAAAATGTCATTTCCAGTCATGAATTTAATTGTATAAACAAAGCCTCGTTTAAATACTAATAAGATTATGCATTCAACCAGACATAGTCAACATGGTCAGATTGCATAATAAATCATCAGAGATGTGCAAACAACCACTAAGGCTAACACTTGAACTCAAGGAAAAATCTACTTAATATAAGCAAGTTAAAAAATATTTCTAAGCACTCTTGAAAACCTCCATTCATACAATTGAGCAACCATGTATTTAAACCATTATTATACAAATCTGCACATGTTTATGAATGAACATGCTTAAATTCTCGCCTTCTTTCAGAACTATTTTACCTCTTCCTGTCCGCCGAAGTATATAAACAGATGAATGAATTAATAATTCCTTCACTTCTGGAAGGGTTTGTATTAAAGACAATTCAACTAAAAGTGAGTATCAATTCGTGTCTTTGGAAATAATTGTCTTATTCTTCCATATCTTCAGATTGATTCTGACAATGGTTGAACCTATGAAGAGATTGATAAAATTTTCATAGATGAAAATGGACAGGGAACCTAGTTTATTTGCCGAGAATTTGAATGAAAATTTCTGCTAACACCGAAGTTATGGTCAGTTTTGTTTTGATCTTTCCGTAAATAGTTGGCCAAAGAATACCTCGATAACTTCGGTGTTAGCAGGAACTTTCATTCCAATTCTTGGTAGATCAACTAAGTTCCCTGTCCATTTTCATCTATAAAAATTTTATCAATCTCTCCATAGGTTCATCCATTGTGAGAGTGATGTATGTGTTCAGCCTTTTGACAATCATTGGCTTAAAAGTATTGTCTATTGTTTACTGCCATTCGTGTCATCACAATAGTAATGACTTACTTTTGAAAACAAACGGCACAATCAATTTGAGTTACGGCGCCATCAGATTGGAAGCGGCACAGTTAATACAGGTGTGCGGAGATAACCTAGGTCGTATTCTCTCCGAATTATGTAATGGTATCTATAGAGGCAAACGTTGGGCCACAAACTACTTGGATGACGATGAAGGCGGTGAATTTATACGCAATCCTGGTCATTCTCAAGGTATGTATCTGTTAACCTAACCGTGATGCATCAAAAGTAAAATTATCATGATTATTTTTAGGTTTATCTGAAAGAAACGAGAAAGTGTTTGCAAGGAATCACAATTCTGAGCGATTCTACCGTAAGATGAGAGGTCTCGAAACTGACTGCTGTCGACAGCCCTGTCGTATCTCAACATTACTGTCCGTTTGTGGTAATACTGTTCCCACAGCGGCGACTACTCCTAGCACTTCTACTCGGGGCTATTTTCCCAGTATGACTGTCGATAACGATTCGTCCTAATTGAAGCCAATAAATTGATTTCAGACCATTTGTTGGAATTTATCTTATTTGTTGTGAATTCTTGAAATTGAATAAACTTGCTAATTTTCAATTATACAATTTTAACCTTGTTCTATTCATTTAAAAATGGAAATAAATATTCCTCTTCTATTTTGTTTTGTTTGGTTAATTAAAATAATTTAACTATCATTAAATCTTTCAAATAAGGTTAGTTAATCTTATGAATTAACCCAATGAAATGGGAATGATGAACCTTGGGAATTTTTTCACTATGATCTTGGTGTTGGCTCTGATCAAAATACCTGTCAATCATTTTAATCTATAATTATAGTAAAGAAACTTATTGTGTCTGTAATTAAAGGTTGACTGGCGCTCACATTTGGGGGATTCTGGGGGTAATAAATAAATTATAAAAATCTGTATAAAAAATAATGTAAATGTCATAAACTTAGGGGTTCCAAACCCCCCCCCTGTTCAACATTGGGTAATCCAATTCCCACATCAATACCTACTCAACAATCAAAATGTCATTTGCAGTCATAATTAGAATAAGTGGGTAAACAAAGTGTTGTATAATTACTCAGATCATACAATAAGCGAGACATAAGCAAGATAGTTAGCCTGCTGAAAAAGGTAGGTTGGTAAGCAGGCCAAATTTTTCTTTGGATCCGAAAAGCTTCCCCTAATGGATAAGGGCTCTACGAGTAAATCAGCTTTCTTACACCCACAAATGATATTTCTCACTTGGCAATCCCTGTTATTAAGAACAAGATAAATCTGGTTTTGCATCATTAAATAATTCTCGCCCTCACTTTGACACTTTAATTCAATAATCCTGCAATTATTAACAAATATCTTGGTATATAAAGTGGTGAATAAATAAATTATTAATTCTGTACTCAGAGTTTGTATTGAAGTAAAAAATTTATTTCAAAGTGATTACCAATTCTTCCATTTATTTGGAAATTCTTATTATATTCTTCAATATCTTGGAACTGATTTGGACAATGATGTGCCGACAAAGACTTTTGACAATCATTGGTATAGGAGTGTTGTCTATCGTGTTATGTAATTCGTTTCAACTCAATAGTAATGATGTATTTCTTCGAACTTCTGGATCAATCAATTTGACGACCGGTGCCGTCAATTTGGAGACTCACAAGTTTATACGGGTTTGCGGCGACAAAATAGGACACGTTTTATCCGAATTGTGTAATGGTACTTTTAGAACTAAAAGATCAATAGATGAATACGTTGAAGAAGATTTAAACACCGCTTTTGTTCAAGGTCAGTAATAATATTTTCTTACAACTTAATTAATGATAAAATTGGAACCATCATAATTTTAAGGTTCTTCGGCTAACCGGATGGGATATATTCGTGCAAATGCCTTAAAAAGCAATTCTGAGCGATTCTACCGCAAAGTCAGGGGTCTTAACATTGAGTGCTGTTTGAAGCCATGTTTGGTCTCCAGACTACTGTCCGTCTGCGGCCATACCGTCAGCCCTACCCCTAGTACTCAAACGACCCGCTATGTTATGACTACAGACAACGATCCAAATTAAAATCACAACAAATCACATGACATGGAATTAAGAATCCGAATCAACTTAGAAACTTCAATTGATTTTGTAAATTTTAAAAATATATGCTCTTTGTTAATTATATTCAATTAATAGAAATAAATAAATAAATAACCTTGCATCAAATATATTTTTATGAATACAATAAATAATAGTGGGTTTTAATGAACAGTAGTCCTGTTCATGATATAAGACTTAAGGGCTCACGTAATCCTGATTTTACCAAAAGCTTAGACAAGAATCAATAAAAGACCACAATTACAAACATTGCGTCAATAATAGTGAATAATAATAAAATAAAATAAGCTTGATTTATTATTAATTTTAATTATAAAAGACTAATTTATTATTACATTGAAAAATTTAATCAAGGTGAAAAAAATATTTATGCGATAAAATTCAATTGAGGTTTTTTTTAAAAAATATGAAGAAAATTTTTATTCAAAACCAGGATACATCAAAATATTCATTCATTGGGAAAAAAATAATTTAAATTTAGAAAATTCTTACTAGAAGTAAATAATTAATAACATTAATTGCTATAAATTGGTAAAACTCCCAGGAATTCATTGGAAATAAGTCATAGCAATAAAACCCAATATCGGGTCCCGAAAGCCGTTCAATGAATTGCATTACTTTTAATCTATAATTGAGGGGAAGTCTACTCTTGGTATTCGAGATATAAGAAAACATCAGAGGATAGGGTGAATGTGCGGCTTTGATAACACTTTTAAATGAGATGGATAAATATGTTATCAGGAAAAATGATATAACAGCTATATCAGATGCAAAAATATTTGCATACATGTTAATAGCATGGTGATAACCACAATAAATTAAAACTGATAAAATTGGTGCACACGAAAAGTAAATTGCAAATATACATAATCTGAAATCCTTGTTGAGATCATTAGTAATCTTGGTGAAATAGCTATGTTCTCGTATTATGTCATGCAAATTAAAACGAAGAAAAGAACTCTTTTTCGCCTCGATAGATACTTTGAACTTCTTGTAAATGACCATGAACGTGTATATTAGTGTAACTGAAGAGCTGAGTATAACGACATACGCTGACCCTATTGTTATTACTAACTGTTGGCCACCTAAACAAGAGAGGATAAACCAAAAAACCGTCATCGCTAGTGAATAATTAGATGCTGGGTGAATATATGATAAAACGTGACACACAATAAGAATAACTAGAACAAACAAAAACGAATAAACTAGACTAAAATCTAAAATGAACTTCAGATAGAGATTCACCAGAATCGCTAATCGTCTTTGGTTTTTGCTTAAAAGTTCCAAATTGATTGAGTATTTCAACTGTCCTTGCTGATAAAGAATCAAATAACGAAATAACTCAATATTGTGAGTAATGTCATAGTATCTTGCTATTGATAGTGTGCAACCAATAAAACATGTTACAGCGCCGCAAACAATCGGGATCATAATCGTATCGCCCAATAGGAATGTTATATCGCATGTCAGGTCACGCATCCATTGCTATAATATTATATTTGAGCAAGATTATATTTTTATTTTAATTTGAATTTTAAAGTACTGATCAGTTTACCTCTCTTATAATGGCGCATAAAATAAACCTTATGCTCAGCAGAAGCAATGAACCAAAGCTTAATATGGCCAACAATATTCTTGGTCTGCTTCTTTCATTACTGGCATATTCGGTGAAATCTCTACTTATTAAAAGGAAAAATATCCTGTTATATTTTTCGAATTTCTCAATAATATCACTGTTTAAGGCAAAATAATTGACAATTTTTGTAATAATCTTTACTGATCTCTCAGATAACATTGTTCTTGTCAATTGTGAATACAAATGGCTATTGAATGATTTTATTTCAAAATTTAAGAAAATGATTTTTTATTGAGAAATCTTTTCAAGGTTTAATAACTTTTAAAAATTTATAATTTAGCAACAATCACGCAAAACTTGGTTTTGCAATAATTATGAAACTTAAAACAAGTTTGTGCAAAAGTTAAAATAATTGGACAATTTATATAATTACAATTACAAAAGTTGAGTTAAAGTTTAATATAAGTAGAATTGGTTTAGCTTGATTTATTGATAATTTGATCATTTTGAAAATAGTTTTTTAATTATTTTTTTTGCAAATACAAATTATATCATTTTTAATTATAACAAAATTATAAAAAGAGGATCACTTTGAATTAAGCTAACAAAATTTAAAATGAATAAATTATATACTCTATCATAAATTATCGAATTATCTATCGAATCGAATATATTTTTAAATGTTCAAAATAATTTTATAATAATTTATATTAAAATTCGATCAAAAAATGTTGAAATATATTTTTGAAGAAAAAATCACGCGATGGAAAAATTAGTTTTTGGAATTATCAAAATAGGTTATTCGAAAAATCTTCGTTCTATATGAATATTCTCCGAGGATTCAAATATTGAGAAAGAAAAAATTGATGCAAGTACCAATTCAAAAAATTCTAATAAGTAGTAAATAATTGGTAACACTTATTGCAATAAATTGGTAAAACTCCCAGGAATTCATTGGAAAAAAGTTATAGCAATAAAACCCAATATCGGGTCCCGAAAGCCTTTCAATGAATTGCATTACTTTTAATCTATTATTCAGAGGAAGTCTACTCTTGGGCTTCGAGATATAGGACAACATCAGAGGATAGGGTGAATGTGCGGCTCTAATAACAGCTTTAAATGTGATTGCTAAAATAATTAGCGGAATAAATGAACTAAGGGCAACACAAAAACCCAGGAAATTTGAAACCATGTTCAAAGATTGATGATAACTAGAATAAATGAAACCTAGCACTATTGGTGTTCCTGGATAATATAGTGCAAATATAGCTAAACTGAAATCTTTGTTGATATCGCTGGTTATCTTGGTGAAATAATTATGTTCTCGGATTATATCAAATAAATTGTATTTAAGAAAAGTCTCCTTTTTCTCGCCGATAGATATCTTGAACTTTTGGTAAATTATCATGAATTTGAATATCAGGGTAAATGAAATAGCGATCATAACGACAAATCCTGACCCCATTGTGAGAATTAATTGTTCGGCACAAAAACAAGCAAGAACAAACCAAAAAATTGTCATAGCTAGTGAATAATTCGATGCTGGGTGCAAATATGAAATAACATGATAAATGAAACAAAATAGTAGTACACATAAAAATAAACAAACAATTACAATATCTAAAATGAGCTTGAGCAAAACATTCACAACTATTGCGAATCTTCTTTGATTTTGGCTTAAATGTTCCAAATTCATTGAATATTTAATCTGTCCTTGCTGATACAGGGCCACGTAACGAGCAAATTCAATTTTATGATTTATGTCATAGTATCTTGCTACTAATAGTGTGCAACCAACAAAACATGATACAGCGCTGCAACCTATCTGGATCATATATGTATCGCCCAAAAGGAATGTTTGATCGCAGGTCAGGTCACGAATCCATTGCTATATGAGCAAGGTAATGTTTATTAGATTTTAATTACAGTTTAAAAGGAATAGTTATTATTAAATAGTTTACATCTCTTATAAATGCACATAAAATAAACCTAATGCTCAGAATGAAGAATGAACCAGAGCTCAGAATTGCAAAGAATATTCTTGAATTACTTCTTTCACTACTATCATATTCGTTGAAATCTCTGCTTATAAATAAGAAATAAACCTTGTTACATTTCTCAAATTTCTCAATTATATCACTGTTCAAGTTGAAATAATTTATTATTTTATCAAGAATCGTTAGAATAAAATCCAAAAGCCACATTGCTCTTGTTAATTATAAATACAATGTTATTAATGATTGATTTTATTTGAAAATTATAAAATAAGTTTTTAAAAACTTTGTTAGAAATATTTTCAAGGTTCAATAAATTTTAAGTTTTATTCACCCATCACGCAAAACTTATGTTTGGAATAATTTTTAATATTTTAAATCAAGGTTATTTCTAAAATTTTCATTAATAATAAATCATATAATAAATTTTAATTATTTGTATTAACTAATGTTTTAAATTATTCTCGATTTCTTTATTATTGGTAAAATAAAGCAAAACCCAATGCCTTATCTAGTCTATTTTATTATTTATTTTAGTACACGATAAATGATCATGTTCATGTATTTCCAGTAACTAATGCCGATACATATAATTAAGTGTTGTGTTTGAAAATGTTCTCAATTTCGTAAACCATTTGTTTGATAGGATCAGACCTGTCCATAGACTGTGCGATTGTGGTCATCCTTCGGGCCAGTGCTTCGTCATCTAGTGTAGACTCAATCATGCAGAGTAAAGTACCCTTGTTACAATCAAATGGATCGAGACCCCACCCAAACCCGGTCTCTCTGAGTCGGGTCCTGTTATCCAACTGTTCCCCAAACAAAGGCATAACAATCATAGGCTTTGCGTTGAGAAAACACTGGACTATAGATGGAGTGTCGCCACAAGTGATGACCAAATTCACGCTCTGTATGACCTCTTCCAGGGGTATGTCCTCTGCGCCCCACATATTGTCTGGCAGTTCATATTTGTCGTGGAACTGACCCTTTGAGACAATGAACTTGTTATTAGACTCAGACAGGAATGAGACTATTCCCTTCATTAGGTCCAGGGATGCGCAAGGTCCCATTGACAAATAGACAAGTTTACCAGGTTTAGATTTCAATTGGTCAGGAATAACAAACTTATTCTTGTCTTTCCTCTTCAATAAGCTCTCGATAGTCTTTTTCTCGGAAGTATTTCCAAGTTTATAGTCAAGGACTGTTGGATAGACATAAAAGTTGAGATAAGGGGAGTGCGGGTGGAATATGTATTTCGGAAGATCAGGCGCTCCTTTCGATGCGCACCACTTATTCATTCTGTTCTTAAGGTCACCGAAAACCTGATTCCACTCTTCTCTGAATTTTGGGAATTCCTTTGATTTTTGAACACTTAGTCCTGAAATAGAATAAAGAACAAGGGATGAGCAAGATCACTCACAAAGAAAAATATCTATTTGCTTACCTGACCACCCAGGTGGTATTCGTTTATCATTCGTGAATAAATGTGGTTGTCCGAAATTAAGCCACACCCAAGGAATGCCGCTATTGGTCAAAGCTGGTGAACAGACCAAGGATTCAATTATGATTAATCCGGGTTTGATTTTCCGGATCAGCTCTTCGTTGAATTTCTCACATTTTCTGATGAACTCAAACTTTTTCTCAATTATCTTATGGCTCAGGTTTTTAATCTTGTCAATAGCCGTTCCCTCCAGTGATGAGCTCAGGTATAATTGTTGGTAATCTTGTTCACAATCATAGACTTCTTTGTCAAATGTGTTGTCCAACAGTTCCGCAGAAGTCTTCTCAACAGCAAAGACTACTTTAAAGCCTTTATTCTGCAAAACATCAGCCAATCTCTGACACGACTCCAGGTTTTCACTTCCATTCATTAGAGCAAAAAGAATGGTATCTTTAAGATCATTCTTCTGCAGTGAATTATCCATGGTTAAAAACTTAGAAGAGTTAGATTACTAGATTATTTTAACGTCATTTCAAAGATAACTTCAAATAATAAGAGCTGTTAAAGTTTTTCATATATTTTATATGACTTATTTGCTCAGAGGCGTAGCCCTAAATGAATGATATTCAAGGTATGAGACAATTATAAAACAATTTTAATAAATTAAAAAAATAACAAGATAAATTGACTAATCAAGCTAGTGATTTTTACTATCCTACCTTGATAAGTCCTTTGTATTTTCCAGTTAATCGATTGAGAGGAGAGGGGCTTATCCATAGAAAAGTCAAAATATTTGCAAATATTTTCAGTTAATTAAAAATCAATTGAAATAAAAACAAAATTACGATTCAAATGATCGAAATAATCAAGCAATAAAGTGGGACAAATATCTTAACATATCAAATGAGTGATTTGATAGCAATCAATTTTAATCCCCGATGACCAAGCACTAAATTTATGCACTGAGTTTCACAGCTAATCATTAATTAATTATTTTTACAACCTGAGCATAAATGTTTTTGAATAGCTGTCAATTTGTGCTAGTTATTTTTATTTTATAATTGAAAGTTCAAGTTATGATAACGAATTACTAAAGTGATAGAAGAGGAAACAAAATTGGTCATTAGATTAAGTTTTGCTTGATAAATAAAAGATTAATAATTAATAATTATTTTGTTTGAATAATTAGGAGATCACCAAGACCATAAATAATAATTAAGTTTTATTTCAAACTATTTTACCATTTATTAAAGTTCTGTAGATTTAATTATACGCATGGAAATTAATTCTCAATATTCAACCTTGGTGATGATATCCTATTCTAGATTTGAATAATCCATCAAAATTGATAAATGGGTCAAATAATCAACAATTTATACATTCGTCTAATATTGAGGAAACAATTGGTGATTAACGTTCGATATTCAACCTAGATAATATATAAAGAGACACTTTTCACAAAATACTTGTGAAATTAGAGCATCTTGCATGAAAATAATAAATTTAATTGAAATTTTATTGAATTAAAAGTAAATATAAATTAATTTTCTATTAATCTAATGATGAGCAAGGTGAAAATTCACTATTTCGGTGATGATTTCTCAAATAAAATAGCTGGATTAAATTTATCTAATTTAAATAAAGCTAGATCTATTTATCAATAATCAAGATATCATCTGGTGCGTTCAAGAATTGAACCAGATCTGCCAGTTTATAAATCCTTATAAAATAGTCCTCCTTATCAATTATTTCAACCATAGATACAGATAAGGAAACGTATGAAATACGCATTCATTTGTTTTGTTTACTATTTTTCATTGAGTTTCCATTAAAACCAGATTTAATTCAAT
>JAQIXD010001616.1:0-13968 GCA_034699985.1 Minunthozetes semirufus
TAACGTTTCAATATATTGTTTCACAAAAGATGTTTTGGAAAGGTGTGTTGCACAACTATACTTTATTTTATTATTTTATTGGGGGGTGGGGGTGAGGTAGTTACGTAGTCAGGTAGTCATGTGGTTAAGTATCGAACATCGTGGTTACGTGGTTACGTGGGTATGGTAGTTAATTCCGATCTACCCGTTTTGGAAACGTGGGTTGCGCAGCTATACTTTAAGAGGTTTCACCATTAAAATTAACAAGAGTCAAAAATTTAAATTTTAGTAAAATATTACAAATTCAACAAATTATATTTGAATCAGGAGTGACGAGGAATTAGAAGAGACCAGATTCAAAATTTTTAGATTTCCGAAAAAATCCGTGAAATATAATCTATTAATATTCACACAAAATCTCAATTATCTTTCGTAAGTTGTGAACCCATTCATAACCCATTCATAACCCATTCATAACCCATTCATAACCCATTCATACCACGTTTTTGTCACTTTTTTATCAAAATATATTAATTAGTTTTTAATAAAGACTAATTATCTTTAATTTAAGGTAAATGCACTCAAATATTAGAATCAAATTCATTTATCATTTTTTAAAACTTCAAATTTGATGATGTAATCCAAGAATTGGTAGTCCGTTGTTTGGACTTTATATAAAATGCAAAATTAAATCCTATATAAATTAATGACACTGTCGTATAATTTGTATAAATTAATAGAAATCAAGGTAATATATTAACATATCAATGTCAATATGATCATTATATTTTTTGTTAAACCTAAAGTAGTATAGAAAAGATCAAATCACTTCAGAAGAAGTCCGATAAACTTAAACCAGATAATCAATTAATTGTAGGAAATTAGATAATTGGTTCCATCGATTTCGGGGAAGTAATCCACAACATTTGATGAGACCATAAAACGAATTATTTGCTAAAAATAATGTATAAATATTGTTTGACAACTGTTTGATCAACAAAAGCAATTGAAATAATAAAACTATATTGTGGTCTATGAATCTATTGCGCAATTCAGTACAGCTTTTCATCCAATCAGATAGAATGATCAGGTTAGCAGCTTTAGACTCTGTGGTAATTAATTGATGATTAATTATTTGATTTTTAGAACTGACTTAAAGTAAGAGTAAGAGGAAAACTTAGACATAATAATAATAATTGAAAAGTTGTAAACACATTCCGACATCCGTTTGTTTTTCATTTTTTTTTTTTGAGAAACAAATTCTAATATAATCTAATATTTAATCTAAAAAAAGTGATTATATCTAAAAATTCTGTTGTATTTTCAGGGTTTTCCCAATGACTACAACTATTGAATAACCAATTATTAATCGTCTTAAAAATATTGAAACACTTGAGTGACCACAAACTGTTTTATACAATAATTAATTGAAAAGTTCAGACAGTTTTGAATAATTAATAATAAATAATAAAAATAAAGTAAAAATATTGTTTTGAATCGAAAATAAAATAATTATGTTTTATCGAAATATTAATAGTTTTGATTTGAATTGATTTTCAAAGAATTGTATTCAATTTAAAGAAATTATTCTTAAAAGTTGTGAAAAATATCTAAAAATAGCCACAAATTTATTGATGACAACAGAATATTCGTACTTAAGGTAAGGTTATGTTAAATCATTAATCTTATTTAGATTTGGTTAACCATTAGTTAACCAAGTACAACCATGCACAATTCTTTAGATACAATAGAATTTTTTGATAGAATTCGAAAACATGTTTTCAAAACAAGGTGTTTTCGAAATTTCATTTTCGTATTGATTCTATAAAATAATTGTCGAACTGTTTAGAATTCCTGGTGTTTACATACCTTGTTGTGTTCATGTATTGACTTAGCTTGCAGTTTGTTTGCTTTGGGGTAAAGGTCGTGTTTAATACATACCATATATATATGTATTTGTATTTATTTCGGAATTATTTAAAATTTTCTGAATGTCTGCACTAGAAATAGATGGACATAAAGGTTGCGAATTAGTTCATAGATTTAAAGATAACTGATTGCTGTTTACGACAAGACATGAACTTTTTTATGAAGACTAACTAAAAAAGTCGTAACTCATAACTTGCTATAACTTTCACCCATATCGAGACAACTGAGTGAACTCACGTCCAACTCTTTATGTAAAACTAATTAAATGTTCAAATTTTTGTAAAAACAAGATTTAATGCCTCAGAGAAAGTGTGAAATACTTTCTCCTCTCAAATATTGTAATCTCTCTTATATTCCGTATTTTTTCAAAACATTATTTATCTCTTCTTCTGATTATTTTTAGTAAATTCTGCGTTAATTCAAGACTTCTTTGATCACGAATTTCCATTCAATAATTTAGTATGTAGTATGTGCTCGATTAGTAATCTACAATTACACATTATATGAGAATAATAATTAATTGAGTTAACACGATTATATAATCATATAGACGTGTAAGTGATTGTTTTAAACTACAACTTGTTTTTACTGTTGAATTCTGTTACAAGAATCTATACGTTAGAGTAACATAAACACGATATTATTGTTTCAGAAAACAAATTGTTGCCTCACATACACCTTAACTCGACTTTCAAAACTGTAATTAGACTTAAATCCTGGTTTTATTAAAAATATTTTTTTAGAAGGAGGATGTAATTAAGTGATGTTCTTATATAATCCTATTATTAATTATTCAAACGGAGAATAATTTACTTCAAATAATATTAAAATCTATTAATAATTAAAACGAAAACAATTTCATCACTCGAATAGACATTTATTAGATTATTGGAGAATGTTTTCGAGTAAACATCAAGTTCTTCAACCAATTGATAATTTTTAATGAGTTTGATGTCACAAATCCTCAATTAATAATATTTTCGTTATTAAGTCTGAGTTTAGATCATAAAATCCATCGATTTGATCTCACAATCTATTCATTTCTTAATTTGATTCTCAAAATAGAGTTTAATTTTAATTTAAAAATATGTTTAAGGAGTAATAATTTAATGGATATACTATTAAATGAATATTTATTAAATAGAAATCTTTATCAATTGAAAATCAATTATGTAAATATTAAAAAATGTAATGAAGGTCCTCTATTAATAATATAAGTGGTGGACTTTCCTCGTTATTTAAAATTTTCAAAAGTATTAATTAATTCTCAAAACTCTTAAATTGAAATTTAGTTTAATTGAATCACTTATATTATCCCTTATATTAAATCAAATGATGCTCAGGCAAAAACCTTGAAATATTTTATAGGCATTTTCCCAATATTCCTGATATTCACGATTTGGTTAGTTCACGACTTGGTGTCAAGGTTATCCAGACAAAAGGATATGCCTAATAGGTGTAGCTTGATAAATTACGCGTTAAACGATTGAATAATTAAATTAATTATATAATCGTGGTTCTAATAGTTGTTTTATGACTTTAAAATCCTTGACCATTCTTAGACTAGTATATTTTTAATAAATATGATTAATAAATTGTCACCGATTGGTGATTTACTTTTGCGTCATTACCTCATTCTTTTCAATACTATTTTCTCTACTTTTCACTTCTCTTTTACCCTCACTTTACTTCTCATCAATTATTCAATTCTTAAAGTTTTGAAGAAAAAACAGTTTAAAGGAATAGAAGACACGAAAACAACTCTTATATAAATTTCATAACTTTTTCTTCGGATAAACCATTTGATAGTTAAACGTTTAGTGACATAACAAATGTCAAATTCCCCTTTTAATAATACAAATGTTCATTTGATCTAATTTGATCTGAATACTTTTATTTATTTATTTATATATTGGTGAATGCAATACTTTTTATTTATTTATTAAATAATAATTGAATCAAATTTTAATATAAACTCAATTAATGAATTTTTAAACGAGTAAGTCAATTTTTATCTCCATTTTAAACTATTGTTTCACAATTTTTATATTTTAAAATATCATATAAAATATGCTAATTTTATCTATGAGTTTAATATAACTGAAAATATATTCTAAATCAATTAGATAATTTAACTGAACAGTCTTTCTATTAGATAATAATAATATTAGTGCTATATTTGAAATTTCCGAAAAACGGTATACAATTTAATCGCAATTTAACTGTATTTGCGATTATTTGATGATTTGTTTATTTATTACGACATTCCTCGAGTGTGCAATGAATAAGGCATAGAAAGATGCATTGATGCTTAGAATGATGCATGATACAATTATACTATGATAGCTAAAATAATAGCTGATAGCAATGCTTGCTATGGTTAGTCATTAATCCTAAGTATGATCTGATAATCAGAATATTTTGAATATTTAGTGCATACAGTAGTAGAGACAACACTTAATAACTAAAGAATAAGAGCAATGTTAGCACTGCAAGAATTACCAATATACCTTATACATTTATACATTTATACATTTATATAGAAGCTATAGTAGTTTCTTGTAATGTTGTTGTATTACGCAATCTCTGATAGAATGTCACATTCAGTAGTAAATGTCAACGGAAAGGACGTAACGCTACAACTGTTTGGATTCCCTGAACTTATTTTCATAGCATTTGTTTTGAGTAATAAATGGCTCTCGAGTTGAGTGTATTTAAGACCCCAAATGTTTACGTTGTTTTGTGTGGTCTATAAATAGTTGACTCCGAGTGAAGTAATTCCTATTAAAACCACGAAATCACTTAAATTTGATCTCATTTTAAACCAATTCTTAAGAATCGGTTAAATATCAGTCAAAATCTATAATATAAGTCACGAAAACAGTGTTAAATAGCATTAGTTCTGATCGATTGGTCTGAATATTGGTTGCGATTATTTGTTGACCTCATCTCTAATGACCGAAGATGTTGAGCCTCAGAGCAGATCCTGTTGTGACCCCATAAACACATATAACCTGTTATTGAAATCGTTTCTCCAAATAATCAGAAGAACTCTAATCATAATATTCTGGTCTTTGAAACAGTCTTTGAATCAGTGTTTGAATCGTTTGATACGATATTCGCTGTTATTATCGATTGAAACAAAACTGACGTCAAATCAAATCCAATTCTGAACTGATTTTTAATTAATTCAGAAATTTATTACTCAATTATGATCTCAATTGTGATACCAATTAATATATAATATTTGGCATAAATATCGCCAATAGTTTACCACAGTTTAAGACAACTATCAACTCATGCCATAAGAGATATTACCAGAGATTATCAAAACGTTAACCAATTTTTGTTACAAAAAAGAGTTTAAAAATTATATTAATTTTGTTTTAAATTTATATTAAATTAATTAATATTAAGTTATGTTTGCGAAACGCGTTCGTTGGGATCCGATGTTAACCATTATCTCAACGACTGAACAGTCATTTAAGTAAGAATTGATTTCTTAATTGAATTAATAGTTATCTCCCGATTCGGGGGTGTTTGTGACCATTCCTGTCATGTCTTATGTTATGTCTTGAGTTACTTCAACTCTAATCATATCTATATTATAGACAAACTTATAGTCATATAATATATTCTTAATATTCTATAATAAGTATATATATATATATATATAAAGTGAATGTATTTTTAGTTAACAAATATTCAAATCAATTATTGGTTAAGATTTGAAGTTTACTGTCGTTATGGAGAAGAATATAATTTGGTTTGAGTTGGTTTCACTTGTGATCAACAAATGGTATAAAATATGATCAGAATTTTAAACTAATTTCAAATTAAAAGATATGATTGGCCTTCGATTGCCTTTACTTGTCTTCAATTGACTCAATTCTGATATTAATTGGCGTCAAATAGAGACTACTATTTCAAAGACTTCCTTTAAAATCGTATTTTAATTAACAAACTGTTGGTTTGATTTACATTTAATACTTAATTATCAGTCATTCGAGTGCTGGCAGTAGTCACTGCCTGTCTTACTCTTCCTCTGAATCTCCCCTAAGACCAAACCCCTATACCTATCCTCAAAATTGAAGAAAAATCCAAATTTTTGTTTTTCTAAATACAATTGTCTTTTGTTTTAATCGTTCAGAAAAACAATCGGAAAGATGTCTCGACTTTTCTATACATATGGAAAGGTTTGTGCGTCTCATCCGTGCGAAGTGATGGTCGCTTTTTTCTCCCTACTCTTCATATCCATGTTTTCAATGAGCTCTCGCGTCCATCAGACAACTGTCAGCCCTTCCGGTCATTGTCATCACAATTCCGTAAGTTTTTCTTAAAAAACTAAATTCTGTGCAATTTTTCTCATATATTTCTCTACAGGACTTGGAAAGGGCGAGTGCTGAGAGCCTGTCCAACACTATTCTCGTGATATCCCGCTGTTTGGCATTATTTTATATCTACCATCAGTTTAAGAACTTATACAGTTTGGGCTCAAAGTATTTGGTCGGCATCTCTGCCCTCTTCACAGTGTTCTCGAGTTTCATCTTCTGTTCGGCCGTTTTGTATGCTTTGAACGCAAACTTCACTGAATTAAAGTACAATTAATTGATTTCCTCTTCTCTTCTCTAAAATTAAAACTAATTAAATCTGTGTTTGATTTCAGTGACGCTCTTCCCTTCTTTTTTCTGTTGTCTGACTTATCCAAAGCAAGTCTTTTGGCTCAGTTCGCCCTCTCCTCCAATTCCAGAGTAAGTATTGATTATTCCTCTGAATTATAATTATTACTATTTTTAAAGATTTTGTTATTAATTAACTTTTTTTGTTACTTCAGGAGGAAGTCCGAGAGAATATCGCACAGGGAATGGCTATTTTGGGCCCATCTCTAACTTTAGACACATTAGTTGAAACATTAGCCATTGGTATCGGAACAGTATCGGGTGTCAGCAAAATAGAAGAGATCAGTTGTTTTGCGTGTGTCTCAGTTCTGGTCAATTATGTCGTTTTTATGATACTATTTCCGGCCTGTCTTTCACTCGCATTAGAAGTAAGTCTTTCCTCATATTAATTATGAGAAGAGAAGTAAATCCATTGTCTGTATAGCTATCACACAATCGGGAAGACATCGCTCCCGTCTGGAAATTCAGTTCTCTGACCAAAGTATTAGAATTGGAGTCCGAAAAGTCGTCAAATCCAGTGATTCAAAGAATTAAACTGATTATGTCGGCCGCCCTTATGCTCGTCCACACACTCAGTCGATGGCCCATTGGATACGGCTCTGAATCACTTCCAACGACATCAAACTTTCAGAATTCAGAACAAGAATTTAAGACCGATCGGGAACCGGCTATACTTGAGTCGATTTTCGGCAATTATCTTATGATTTGCTCAGAACAGGTCGTAATGATAGGACTGGTGTTTGCTTTGGCCGTCAAATATATTTTCTTCGAGAATAAGGACTATTATACCGAACACATGAAACAACAGTACCAACAGAATCAAGAAAATCAGCACAACCTAAAGGCGAACCACGAAAATCATGAAACAGAAAACGGTTACTGTAAGCCCCGACCTGTGATTGCGCCTCAAATCACTGTCACTACTCAGGACTCAGACACAGAATCAATGATTTTTGAAAATTCAAAACTGAAAAACTCTGACAAAAGCGTCAGTTCTAGAGAGGGGTCAGTTAAAGGGGACACTTCTGATGAGGAGAAGACAAGATTTTTCATTGGAGATGACTTTTCTTCAGAGATAAGTGAAGCAGAATTTGTTGACCGCGAAGTACAGACCGATGAGACTCGCATTGTTCCCAATGACTCGGGAACTACTTGTGCCGAATCCAAACAAATTCGAGACATTCGAACCCTTTTAGATCTATACCAGAGTGAAGACGGAGTCAACCAATTGACTGATTTAGAGATCAAATTTCTGGTGGAAAGACAGCACATCCCCGCCTATAAATTGGAGAACATTTTAGGAAACGAGGAAAGGGGTGTTTCTATCAGAAGGCGTATAATCGAAGACTCGGCTGAGAAACCAGGAGTTTTAGGTCCGGTTCCTTTCAATAATTTTGACTATAAGTTGGTTTTGGGCGCCTGTTGTGAGAACGTGATCGGCTACGTTCCCGTCCCCTTAGGAATTGCCGGTCCAATGGTTCTCAATAATAAGCGCTACTTTGTTCCGATGGCCACTACTGAGGGATGTCTGGTCGCCAGCACTAATCGGGGCTGTCGTGCATTACTTTTATCGGGTGGAGTCAGTAGTAGTGTCTATTCGGAAGGTATGACCAGAGGACCAGTGGTTCACTTTCCGACTGCTATGAGAGCAGCAGAGGCTATGAAATGGTTGCAAAACGAAGACAACTTCAATGTAATCAAAGATGCCTTCGATTCGACCTCTCGTTTCGCACGACTACAACGAGTCCACCCCCGAGTGGCCGGTCGTTACCTTTACATCAGATTCATTAGTTCCACCGGAGATGCGATGGGAATGAATATGCTTTCAAAGGGAACTGAGGCCGCGCTTAGGGAACTGACTAAAGTATTTAAGGATGTGCAAGCTACTTGTCTCAGCGGTAACTTCTGTACAGACAAAAAGGCTGCGGCAGTCAATTGGATCGAAGGAAGAGGAAAATCGGTTGTCTGTGAAGCAATAGTTCCGGGAAATGTCATCGAAAAAGTACTGAAAACTTCTGTCGAAGCTCTCGTAGAACTCAATATCAGTAAGAATCTGATCGGTTCAGCCGTTGCCGGAACTATTGGAGGCAATAACGCTCACGCGGCTAATATTGTGGCCGCCATTTACATTGCTTGTGGACAGGTATGCATTTATATACTCACATAAGTTATGGATATATTCTAAACTATAAATTGTATAAAACAGGATCCGGCGCAGACTGTGGGCAGTTCTAATTGCATTACTTTGATGGAGGCTCAGGGTCATGATCTTCATATCTCCTGTACTATGCCTTCCATTGAGATCGGAACCATTGGCGGCGGAACAGTTCTTAACGCACAGAGTGCTTGTCTTGAGGTAAACCAGTTTTTGATTGAATTAAAAATTAAGAAAAATAATTGATTTCATTGTTTTATAGCTTTTGGGAGTTAAGGGCTGTTCTCTGGAAATGGCGGGAAATAATTCCTCAGAGTTTGCGTCTGTAGTATGCGCTACAGTACTGGCGGCTGAGTTGTCTCTGATGTCGGCCTTAGCTGCTGGCCATTTAGTCCGTTCCCATATGAAGCACAACCGATCGAACATCAATATAAACGCGGCTACAGTTCCTCTGTCTATGAGTTCACCCAAACTGATGACAACAAACGGTTTAGTCAGAGATTCCAAATCAGTTTCGAGTTTTTGATTATATATTCAAAATATTTGATAAATTATTTATAAAACGAAAAAAACATCAAATTTTTTACATAAAAATAAAGTTATTATTATTTTATAAATATTTCGATTCATTGTTCTTATAATACATTAAATAAATCACAAGAATATAGACTCAAATGTTTAACCTTTTTATGAATTTTAACTTTTGTTCGCAAAGATTGAGGAATAGGTTTACTCATTGTTAGGACAAACCATTCGCTCGGCTCTGATATGGCGTTCACTTTCTTCGCAATCGTTCGGTTAATACCTAAAAATCAATGAATTAATTATAAAATCTATGAATTAATTGAGAATTAATTGAATCAAACCGTAATCGAAACGAATTGACGTCTCTTTCAAACAAATTGTCTCAAAAACTGGTTCTGAGAGCAGAGAATGTGATTTCTTTGTCACTCGACTTCTTTTATTGTCTGCTTCCAATTGGTTGTGCTCTCTCTTCAACTTCTTAAACGTTAGTTTTATGCCAAGAGTTGGATCACTAATAGTACTCTTGATTTGGAGTAAGTCTGTAGCCGTTGTCTCCCTTTCATTATCACTGACCACAGAATTATCTTCACCCGAGTTGTCGTCTTCGAGATTCGCACTGAATTCGCTCTTAATATCTTCTGTATGTGTCGGCGCTTCATAGAAGGCATCCAAAAGTTCTTCGCCTGTCTTTTGAGAGTCTGTTGTCTCAAATAAAGTGATTTGTCGTTCGAAACGATTCTTATATTTTTCTGAATAGAATTTCGACCGAATTTTGTCAAAACTGATCGGAAGTCTGGCATAGAGTGAGTCACCGAATATTTCTGATAATTGGTTATAGTCTTTGTAATTGAGTTTTATCTCTAATTCATTGATAATTAATGTCCGCGTCTTCAGACAAATCAGTTCTGAAATAAACAAAAGTTCACTAAAGACCCGAAGAGCGTCTGTTCTGGTCTGTGGATCAGTTGTCGAATTTGGATCAATTGCTGGTAAGAGATGAATGAAATAAGTATTGAGAATCGGATACAAGTGTTCGACAATTCTATTGTAACCCAAAGACTGAAACGCTTTAATCACTCCGTAATGAGAACTAAAAGGTTTAGAAAAGTCGAGTAAACTCTTCCGCAAACAATCAAACGTCTGATCCATAATTCGTTGGCCTTCCAGTGGAGTATACCATTCATTCAATACATTTGCCAACAGATAAGAGGCTGAGTCCCGAAGAGTCCAGTGGTCTGACATTGGATTCAAGGGTTCGATAATACACTCGAGAATCGATTGAACCAAAACTGATTGGAAGGGATTACTACACAAATAGATGGACGGGTTTCTCAGCAAACACTGAATTGTCTGAAGAAAGCGCTTCAGTTGTGATATATCGTGACTTAGTCTTCGAATACCATTCATAATGAAGTTTATAAGATATGGCAATACTTTAGTAATTCGGCGATTGTTTGAGAGGTCTCTCATTGCGATCAAAAACAACTGATTATTGGTTCCGAGAATTGCTTTCACTATATTCTGATAAAACTGTTTCACTTCTTCACCACAATCCTCACTATTGAGAAGATCTCCACTTGAATCGTGTTTTTCCGCCAAATCGATGGCGATATTGACTTTAATATTGTCTTCAAATGGATTTAAATCACAATCAGTTTTGTCAAAGATTTTGTTCATTTCTTCTTTTAGGTCAACGATTGGGTCGTCGGCGACAAATACTTTCGCTTCTTTGACATAAGACTCTTCAATTGGTTCATCGCTGGCCTCAAACTCCAATATCTTTTCACAGTCGGAGGTCTCGAGCGCTTGATTTATGTCTTTAGTGGTGAGTCTCCGGCGCTTCGATTGTCTCATAAATTGTACCGAATTATGGACTAATTGCCTGATTCTGAAGCTGACATCGGAAGAGATCATACGAATGACATCATCGCTGAGATTATCGAAACCATTTTGATCGGCAATAGATTTAACCGATTCTTCAGAAAGCAATAAAAACCTTTTGTTTGAAACATTAGTATTGCTTTGAATGGAGTTTTGGTTTGAATATCCATTTATAGCATTCATAGCATTACTATTACTTTCACTCATTTTCAAAATCATTTGTCAATTAATTTAACAAATAATTAAATAAATATAATTTAAAACACAATTAAAACAAAACAAATAATTATTGAGTTTTTCATTATTTTTACAGTTTTTCAAAACTCAAACACAATTTGAAAGATTCCGAAAATATCCACAAATAACGTAACGATAATATTGTTTCCAACGAAACCCTCTCAAGTTTACCCATATTTCAGACGGTTTTTGTTGTTTTTGAAGAAAACGTTATTTATTTTACAAAACAAATTATTTATCAAAATAAACACAAAGACATGCTTTTGAAGTGATTTTTAAATTTTCAAATCATTTATTGATTTAATTAATTAATTAATTAATGATATGTTTAACCGATTAGTAAATCAGGTCATTATATCATCAAATATTCGTCAAAGACTTCATTATGTCTCCAAATATCGTTTGTTATCACTATTTTTGAGTCAAAACCAATTCAAGTTTCAAAACTCATTTCGATGTCTCTCTTCTGCGGAATCGGCTAAAGACCCGAATTACTCGATTGCGGACACATTTCGGACAAATGAGTCGAGTCCTTCAAAACAGTCGACAAACCATTTGGGAATGTATTACACGATTCCCAACGAAATCGTCAGCAAATTGTTTGTTTTGGGAGGTTTTGAAAAAGAGCAGGAAATGGATTTCAAGATATTCAGAGAGACCGCAATTATGGTTCGGAGGCCCGCACTTGAAGTTATAGATTATTTAAAAAGAGCGGATTATAGCCGTCCCGTCAATCGCTACGTCTTCTGTGAGCCCTAACCTATAAAAAGTGATTTTTGTCATTAATTTAATTCTTATTTTGACTAAAAGGGGGTCCAATCGGTTCGGGAAAGACATTCACTTTGAATCATATTTTGCACTTCGGTTTCGAACAGAAGTTTCTTTTGCTTTATTGTCCAAAACGTGAGAATTTTGTTTCCACTTTTATTTCAGACATTTATTTTCAAATTGTTTTTTAGCCACCGATTGGATTAGATATCCCGAAGAGACGGCACAATCACTTTATAAACCCGAAAGAATGGATACTCCAATCGATGCCGCCGTTTGGTTACAACACTTCCGTACTCTAAACAGCCATTTATTGGATGAATTGGACGTCAGTTCACTTATATTTAGACTCTTTTCCCGAATAAAACATTTATTTTGTTCTTCAGTTAAAGGCTTCAAAACAATACATTTGGAGTCAAAGAGAAGTCACAGAACCGGGGGATCCGCTTAAGAATATTCTGGAGCACGGAATCAATCGTATTAAACACGCGTCCGATTGTATGGCAGTTTTGCTCAAAGAGATCAAAGCACAGGCCTCTGAAGGCAAGTGTCGTGTTCTGGTGGTCGCCGACAAAGTCAACACATTTTACGAAAAAAGTAAAGTCAAATATCCGGACAGAAGTCTCGTCGAAGTCGACAACATTACGATCGCCCGCGCCTTCAAAAAGCTATTCACAAACAATTGGGTCAGTTATTTGGCCTCCCTTTCAATATATTTTACTATATTTTGATATTTTACAGAAAAACGGTGGAGTAGTGGTCAACGTATGTAAGAAACTGATAGCTCCCTATCGTATACTTCCTCTACCAAAACCCGATAAAATACTTTATTCGAGAGGTAAACCGCAGGACAGTTGGGGTCCTTTTTCAGCATCACATCTGAGTGATTGGCCTAAAGATCTGCTGACAGATAAGGTCTTAAAAGTTTGTCTCAATTTCTGAATTAATGTATAAATTATTGTCGTTTTCAGGGATTCAAAGATTTCGATCCATTTATTCCGATAGAAGTTCCGGTTTATAACGAGAAGGAAATGGAGAGTTGTCTCGACTATTATACTGACAGGCATTGGCTTCAAAGACCGGTCGCCAGAACTACTGAAGGGAGGAATGAAATAAAATTTTTATCGGCTTTTAATCCATTAGAGACTTATTTAATCTGTTCTTCGCTTTAATTTTGTCAATAAATTAGTGAATAAATGAGAAAATTATTTGAAATAAATTCATTGGTTTCACGTTTTCATTGAATTTGTTATGTATTGATAAAAAAGTAATGTATTTCGACCACAAAGTGATGACTTTCTAATTGTATTACTTGTATTGCTTTCAGAGATATAATCATTGATTGGAATGAAATCATTAGAGATAATGAGAGGACAGTCATTCGATTAATAGGTTTTGCTTTTATAGCTGTGAGGAATGCATTCTAATGTGTTATATATTGAGTCCATTAAATGATTTGATGATTGTATACAATCTCGACATCATATGCGAGACTGAGTGCCAAAAAACTACTTCAAAATATAATCGAAGTGTTGCTTATATTCTGTGCATTTCGTGTTATATCGATTCGTGAGACTACTTCTCGTTCCCTCTTCTCATTCGCTTGTATTCACTCATCTTTATTACGGGGCCTTCCATTTGACTGAATTCATACCAACTATTGATAGAAGCTTTCAGACAAAGAGTCGACAAAATGAACTGAAAAGTTATAAATATTTATTTAGTTCACAAAAAAGTGATCTGAATTAGAGATGAGGATCGGTTCGGATCGGATCGGATTCGGATGAGATTTAGGGCAAAATTGTCGGATAAATT
>JAQIXD010001617.1:0-13939 GCA_034699985.1 Minunthozetes semirufus
TCATTGAATACTTTTGAGTCAAACGATTCCAATTCAAAGAATAAAAACATAAGAATAGAATCGAAATGAAATATAAAGAGTGAACAATTAAAATCTAGATATTTTATTCTTCAGGTATAAGGTATTTATGGTAAACAAGAGTCAAAACAAGATAAATAAATTGAAAATAGACTATTCATAGATTATTGATAAATATATTCGACTCCTTTATCTGCAGCCTTTCTTATGGCAGTCTTGCAGCCCAGCATAAGGTCTCGAAAGTAGTCTGGACTGAATTCTTTCAGTTTGTCTTTGATTCTTCGGATCAAATGGCAGTGACTTTTAGCCTCCCAATTGCCAGAATACACTTTTAGCTTGAGATGAGCCCAAAATCTTTCAATTGGTCTCAATTGTGGTACGTTTGGAGCGTTCTCCTCACGTGAAACGAAGTTAATACCAAAAGAATTATAAATATCGATAACATTATTAGCGTAATGTGAGGTCGAGAGGTCCGGCCAAAAGACTGTTTTATCGATACCGTGTTTTTCTCTTATAAAAGGCACTAAACGTTTACGAATGCATTCTTTGGCATAGATTTCCCCATTAATTGTGTTCTTTACAGCGAAATAAGGGTTTGAATGTCCCTCAGAACTGATTGCGATCCAAACCATAACCTTTTTCGGGAATTTTTCCGTTTTCATGAATTTGATGTCAGACTCAACCTTAGACTTATCTGAAGAGTAGTACCCATCGTTACCCGGGAGGTTATGGGCAGTCAGTGGGAAATATGACTCGTCATCTATGACTACCTCTAATCCATTATTTGGTCTCATTTTTGTTTTCGACAATTTATTCAATCTTTTCTTTTGTCTTATCTTTTGTTCTTCACTTGCCTTAGGCTTAACCCCTCTCTTGAAATACTCGATATTATTCTTCTGCAGAATATAACTGACATAAGATTGTCTTATTTTGAAATTACGGGCAATTTTTCGTTGTGAGACACCTAACTTTCCCTCAACTTTCCTTATCAACGATTGAACTCTTTTTTTCGGCATTTTTATGGCCACTCGACCCGATCCTGATATTCTTTCGGCCGGAATATTGTTCTCAAATCTTTTAATTATTGAATAAATTGTCGCTCTTTTCATATTCATCTTCAAAAAGTGGTGTAAAGTAAAGGCTTTACCGAAATGTCTATTTTCTAAGTAAAAGTTTCCAATCACTTTACGCTTATCTAATTCTTTGAGTTGATCCATGTCTTAATCAACTTATTATACCATTCAATAGGAGTAAACACTTATACATTGGTTATCGAACTTTAGAAAAAGACATAACCCATTCATTTGTCTGCGCGTGCAATCAGGTTGTGCTGCATTGTTTCACGTCTCGATTTTAATTGTTCACTCTTTAAATGAACTGAAATCCCATTATTTTTATGTTATAATTAACCCAAATATCAAATATTAAAACATTTGGAATACCGAATAATATTGTCTCATAAATAGAGGACCTAATCCCAAATATAGCCAACATTAATAAACCTGGTATTATGTTAGAGAAGTGAGTTTGAAATTTCATTACTTTATTAATGACTTTCATTAATTCGCAAAGTTTTCTGATTTGGTTTTCATCTGTAAGTCCGAGTCTTTTAGGCGGAACCCTTCCTGATATCACCTGAAATACCCGAAGAAATGTCGGTTTTATACCATTCCTGTGATTATAGTAATAAATGAGTTGTGAATTCATTGAGAAAATAGTGATCAAAACCATTGAAAGGGAGAAATGTTTTAACTCTAAGACATAACTCAGAGATAAGAATATCTTCAAAAAGATATTATTTTTATCATTAATTGAAATAACGATAATTTCTTTGACCATAAATAGGGCACAGAATGTAAAGACGAAGAACGGGTTGAATCCCTTCGATCTCTTTGAGGTTTCATTGACTGAATCGAAGGACAGACCAATTCTGTAGAGAATGTCATCAATTGATTCAATCGCCATATCTTTTGTTAAACACTTATTCGGATCAATTGCCGACATTTTTTATTCCTTTTAATTACATTTTAAAGGAATTAATTGTGTGACCTTCTTATCAAAATTAACTAGGAAAATTCCAAAGTACCCAATAACAAGTTGAACTAATAATGATAAATATTTTCATTGTGAATAAAATCATTTTAAAACTCAAAACCAATATTTTTCATTACAATATTAATGATTTATTTTAGAGGTCTTTCACAAAATTATTGATAATTTCATAAATTCTTCATTTTTTAGAACTTTATCATTAAATGTGATCATTTCATAAGTTTTTATTCGAATAATTTACCATGGCTACATTTGTACATTAATATTTGTTTAATTACATTTTATAATATTTATTTATTGGAATTTTTTTTTTCATTTTTCTAGGATTATCTTTAATACATTTACATTTACGCTTCACAAATATTATTCTATTGATTTATTGATAAAAATTATATACATGGTGACTTTATACGAGAATTAAACTTTTAAATGTTGATGTGTATTTGAAAATGCATTATTTTGCTTGTTAAATTATTATCAAATTATCCCTGATTGTCTTTAAACAAGAATTAAAGATAATTATCACTTAATTTTGTCTTAAAATTCTAGTTTGTCCATCTTTTTTAGAAAACACCGGTCAAAGTTTAGTTTGTCTGATGATTTTATCGTGAAAAACAGGATGATTTTGAAAAATAAAATTCAATTTCAAATTACTATCAAATAATTGGAAATTATTTTAACAAATATTTAATTTATATTTTATTGCTTTCTAAGCACTGGAATTAGGCCTTCCATGAAGATCAAGGTAGTTCCAAAAAATTATCATGGTCTTCTATCAAAATGAATAAAGCATCATGGTATTTTCCATATATGAAGCTAAGAACAAAATTATTTGTCAAGCAATATTTATTGATTATTTTCAACCTTGATAAACATATAATAACACATTGTTCATTCATAAAATATGAATTGTAGCATGGTCATCACTTTTACAATCAGGCTATCATAAAATAAATTGAGTAAATAGTGATTAAAGTTAGCAATCAATCAATTGAAGTGTAAATAAATTCGTCCCTCAAAACAGGGAACCATTGAATCAAAGTCTTTGTCGAAGAAGTGAACAGATTCTGGGAAAAAGTGAACAGATATTCAATTAATCAGTTCTTAAGACTAATGTACAGAAAAATATGTTTTTTCAATAATCAAGATAATAGTCTTTATATAACCCATTGACTCGATTAGCTATTTATCAAATATAAGATTCTATTCAAAGCGTGAAAGTTAACTGAGATTTTGATTCTTGCAAAAAGACTTTTTGACAAAAAATGTGGAAATTATTTGCGGTTTTGGCGGTAGTTCTGTGTCTTCGGGAAATTGATTCACAGTCTGTGCCGTCTGTAGGAGATATAGTACCGTCTGTAGTAAATATCCTAAAAGGTGTTACCGTTCGCGTAAGTCTTTCAAAAATTCACCATGCTTGATTTAGGAAAGTAACCTTAGGCTTTTGTAGAACCGGCCTTATGCTGAGCAAAAGAATGGTAGGATTGAAGGCTTTGCGGCGGATCTGATCAAAGAGATCTCAGAAATGAGTGGATTTCGGTACACACTTGAGTTCACACCCGATGGCAAATACGGGTCTATTGTCAACGGAACCATGGTTGGCATGATCGGGGAAGTAAGCTCTGGGGTGAGTTAACCAAACTTGATTCTTTGTAAAAATAAAATCTTTTTAAGATAATTCAAAAACAATTACCTAGATCAATTAAAAATTAATAATCAAGATCAATAATTATAAACTTTCTGATTGTGATTTAAATAGAAGTACACAAATTTAAGCAACCAAAATTAACTTGATATTTTTACAATAAGAATAATAAGTTAAATAAATTTTATAAAGTTACAGCTTGTAAATTTTATATTTGAGCGTACCTTTGAGTTCGAGTTAACCTTGATAATTTGAATTTGAAAAATGATTAACTTTTTTTAAATAGAGGGCAGACTTCGCGGTGGCCGACATCGCTGTGGACGACATTCGCAAACAATACGTAGACTTCACCGAACCATTCATTGAGACATCGATTGTGATTCTGATCCATAAGAATAACGTGAATAACATCCACTCCTTCGCCAATTTGGCCGATCAGACAAACACACAATACGGAGCAGTCCTAATGGGGTCCACCTATTACCAACTTTCTCAATCAACTGATCCCGTCCTCTCAAGACTGTACCGGCAGATGCAAAACAAACCGGAAAACCTGGTCAGATCGCTCGGGGAGGGAATGGAAAGAGTGAACAGCACTAACTTCGCAATGATTGTGGAGAAGTCTTTCGCCGAATACATAACTGGACTCAATTGTGACCTGACTTTCATCGACGACACCAACAACTACTTTCCCCGGCAGTTCGCGATCGCACTGAATAAGAACGACACCCACTATACACACATTTTCAACTCAGCCATCAAGGAGTTGAAGGCTAGCGGAAGGTTGGACCTCTTGAAGAACAGGTACTGGAAGAAGTGCGGTGTCGTCAGTGGTGTCACAGTTATTGTGAGTATAAGAATTTCAGAGTAATACTGGGTTTTTAGTGATAAAGGGTTTATTTTAAAATTAGCATGTTCCTTATGCCGAGTTTGATGGGGATAAAATATCGGGAGGCTTTGTTGTGGACCTGATCCGAGGCATTGAAGATAAGACTGGACTGAATTTAGAGCTCAACCTCCAACCCGATGCACACTACGGTTATGTTGAAGATGGGATTATGAATGGAATGCTGGGTGAAGTCCATTATAAGGTGATCTTTGAAATTTGAATATTAACTTTCATCAGCAAGATAGCAAGCTAAGGTTCTTAGTCATTTTTTACATTTTTGTGCATGGTGATAAAAATTAAAGGAAAAGTTTGAATATTTTGATTAATTTTATGAGCAAAACCATTTTAGAAACTAGAGTTTGCAAAATACTTAATATTGAAACCTCACCATTTCCATAGTGGGCGGACTTTGCTGTCGCTGACCTCACAATAACTGAACCCCGGAAACAATTTGTCGATTTTACCGAACCATTCATTGAGTCCGGAATTGCGATTCTTATACATAAAAACTATTCAAATACTATCAGATCTTTTCGGGATTTGGCCGATCAGACAGCCATAAAGTATGGGTGGTTGGCGTTCGGCGCCACCAATGCGTTCTTTAATGAATCAAATGACTCAACAATCAAGAAAATGAATCAATATGTTCAGAATCACCCCGAAAATTATGTCAATAGAGTTCTTTCTGGTATTGAACGGACACTGAAAGAACCCTATGCTCTAATCACTGAGAGGTCAACCATGGAGTATATCACTGGACAGGAGTGTGACCTCACTTTTGTTTCAGATCCAAACGTGAATGATCCGCGCAATTATGCGATTGCAGTCCAGAAAAATTCGCCTTATCTTGATAAATTTAATCAAGCAATAAGAGAGATGAAAAAGAGTGGAATTATTGATAATCTGAAGAATAGGTACTGGAAAAAGTGTGGCGTTTTAAGTGGTGTTACAGTTAAGGTATTTTTTTTATCTGTGAGAATTTCCTCGTTTATCATGATGTTTTTTAAACAGGGCCCTAATATGGCGCACTATGTGGGTGATAGACTCGAAGGCATTGCAGTAGACTTGATGGATGAGATCTCAGAAGTCGCTGGCTTTAATTACTCGCTTTATTTTTCACCCGATAAAAAGTATGGTATGATTGAAAATGGCAAGATTAATGGAATGCTTGGTGATGTCAGTAATAGGGTGAGTTTTACTTATTTATCAAAAATAAAATTTGATGAATACCCAAAAATACTACTTTTAAAGTTATCTTGTAAACAATAAATAGCTATAAATCAAAAATTACAGTTTAAAAATATCCAGTTAAAATCAATAGGGCTAACTTGGTTAATTTCCCATATTTTATAGAGGGCTGACTTTGCGGTGGCCGACATCACAATAACTGATCCACGAAAACAATTCGTTGACTTTACCGAACCCTTTGCTGAGACCGGTTTAGTGATTCTGATCAACAAAAACTACTCCAATAGTATCACATCGTTCGCAGACCTGACCGCACAGACAGCCATAAAATACGGACTTATAAAGAACGGGTCAACTCATGAATTGTTCAAACAATCATCTGATCCAACCATTCAAGCGATGTATCGGCAAATGATCTCAAATCCAGAGGTCTTAGTCTCAAACGGGAAGGAAGGCTTCCAAAAGGTGAAGACCACTCCTTATGCGTTCGTTATGGAGAAGATATACGCGGATCTCATACTTGGAGACAACTGTGACCTCACTTATATTGAAGACCCGGCTCACTATTACGCCAGACAGTTCGCTATAGCACTGCCCAAAAACTCGACCGTTTTGTTGGGGAAATTCAATTCCGTGATCAGAGAGATGAAGAGTAAGGGACGGGTAGAGGAACTGTTTAACAGGTATAAGAAGAAGTGCGGTTTCTTGAAGGGAGTGACTGTTAGAGTGAGTACTAAACAGAATATTCCTGATTATAGAAAATTAATTTTTGAGTTATCGTGCAATTTATCAGAGCTACGAACCGATCGCTTATAACTCGAGAATAACCGGCAAAATGACCGGATTTGCAGTGGATTTGATGGATGAGATCGCAACCATTATGGGAAAGAATTACACCATGGACTTTGTCTACGACGGGAAGTATGGAAGAGTTAGTGATGATAATAAAACTGTCGATGGAATGGTTGGCGAAGTCTATCGAGGGGTACTGTATTTTATTGAACTAATCCTGGTAACTTATGTTTGATTGATATGATCTTGTCCATTCTTCAACAGTTGGCCGACTTTGCCATCGCTGACCTGACAGTGACTGAATCCCGAAAACGATTCATCGATTTTACCGAACCCTTCATTGAGAGCGATCTCGCGATTCTTATCCACAAAAGGAATGCCAATAATATCACCTCTTTTATGGATTTGGCCCAACAGACAGATATCAAATTTGGCGCCATTCGTAACGGAATGACCATGCAAACTATACTCTCAGATAAGAACCGGCCAATTTCCGAGATTGACCACAAGATAAGGGCGAACCCCCTTTGGTTGGTCTCAAACGGGAGGGAAGGGGTCGAAAGAGTAAACTCAACCCGATATGCCTTAATTGGGGAAAAATTATTCGCCGAATATTTCGTTGGAAAGAATTGCGATGACCTAACTCTTATCGTTGACCCTGTGCTCCGATTCGAGCGAAATTACGCCATAGCTCTGCCCAAAAACTCGGAACTCCTGTCGGGATTCAATTCAGCCATAAATCAATTGAAGACTAATGGAGTCATTGACAGACTTAAAGCAAAATATTACAAAACTTGTGAACAATAATTAATTTTTTCAATTATTGTAAACTCGATTAAATAAAAATAAAAAGTTCAATAAAAAAGTTCTTGATTAAAAAAATTACTTCCTTAAATATGTTTATTTATCAGGCAAAATAATCTTTTCGGCCTTGATTCATTGCTTATCTAGCAATCATCAGGATATTATTCATGAATAATGATGTAAATAGAGTATAATCTAAAATAAATCAATTATATGTAAATAAAGTGTCCATCAAATGCACAATTCATTGAATCAAACTGTTTGTCATGAAATTCTGGGTAAAAATTAACTGATTCTCGATTAATCAATTTCAATCAAGGGTAAAGTACAGACAAACAATTTTTTCAATAATCAAGATAACAGTTTTATATAACGCATTTTTTCGGTCAGTTATTTATTAAAAATTGGATTTCATTTATAGAGTGAGTGTTTTCGGCGTTTTTTTAATCTTGCAAAAAAAGGATGTTTGAAAAAATGTGGAAATTGTTTGTGGTTTTTGTAATAATTCTGTGTCTTCGGGAAATTGAGGCCACGGATGTAACTCTGGAACAGATTCCTTTCCCAAAAGGGAAAAAGTGTGGCGTTTTAACCGGTGTCACAATCAGGGTAAATATTTGGACTGCCAATACAATTTCTCGTTTTAACATGCTGCTTTTTTGGTAATAGAGTCACCCAATGGCAGACTATGTATTTGGTAAAATTCAGGGATTTGCTGTTGACTTGATGGATGAGATTTCAGAAATCGCTGGCTTTAATTACTCCCTTTATTTTTCACCAGATGATAGTTCAAATAATATAAGACCAGATATTAGATATGGAACAATTCAAAATAACAAGATTACTGGCATGCTGGGTGATGTCAGTAATGGGGTGAGCTTTATTTTTTAATTTCTAAAATAAGATCAGAGAAAGATAACTATGACAATTTCTAAAATGCTTAATATTGTTCTAGTTAGAACAATTTAAATAAAAATATTGTTGATAAATTTGAATAAATGTTTAATACCAAGAATATTTCTTTTAAAGAGTACTTGTAACGAATAATCAGTGTTAGATAAAATATTACAGTTCATAATCCCATTACAATAAATAAAATTATCTTGATAATTTTTTTCACAGAGGGCTGACTTTGCTGTGGCCGACATCTTAGTGACTCATCCACGTGAAAAATTCCTAGACTTTACCGAACCCTTTGCTGAGTCCGGAATAGTGGTTCTGATCCACAAGAACTACTCCAATAGTGTCACCTCATTCTCAAACCTGTTCGGACAGACAGCTATAAAATACGGACTTATAAAGAACAGTTCAATACATCTATTGTTTCAAGAATCAGATGATCCCACCATTCAAGTGATGAATCGGCAAATGGTCTCAAATCCAGAGGTGATAGTCTCTAACGAGACGGAAGGCCTCGAAAGAGTAAAGACCTCTCCCTATGCGTTCATCATTGAGGAGCCAAACGCGGATCATATACTTGAACAGAATTGTGGCCTCACTTATATGAAAGACCCGGATCACTATTATGCCCGAACCCACGCCATAGCACTGCCCAAAAACTCAACCGTTTTATTGGAAAAATTCAATTCCGCGATCAGACAGTTGTCTAATTGGGGACAATTAGAGGCAATAATGAACAGGTATAAGAAGAAGTGCGGATTTCTTAAGGGAGTGACAGTTTACGTAAGACTTGAACAGAATATTCTGTATTTTAAATTAATTTTTAAGTTATCCTCCAATTTATTAGACTCGAGAACCGTTTGCTTTTTTCTCGCCAATCACCGGCAAAATGACGGGATTTGCAGTGGAATTGATGGATCAGATTGCGGCCATTATGGGAATTAACTACACCCTGGACTACCAATACGACGGACGGTACGGAAGAGTCATTAATAATACTGTCGATGGAATGGTCGCTGAAGTCTACCGAAAGGTTATTTATTATTTAAACTCTTCCCTGTATTTTATCAGTAATAAAAATATTAACCATGCTCATTCTTCAACAGTTGGCCGACTTTGCCATCGCTGACCTGACAGTGACTGAACCACGAAAACAATTCATCGATTTTACGGAACCATTCATTGAGAGCGATATCGCAATTCTTATCCACAAAAGAAATGCCAATAATGTCACATCTTTTTGGGATTTGGTCCGACAGCCACACATCCAATATGGCGCACTCCGGAATGGAGCTATCTTGAGTCTTTTTGACCAAGATAAAAGTCAAACCATTATTGAAATGAATAATAAGATGAGGGCTAATCCCGATTGGTTGGTCACAAACACCTGGGAAGGCATCGAAAGAGTGAACTCAACTCGATTTGCATTTATTATGTATCGATCTTTTGCTGAATACATAACTGGGAAGAACTGCGATGACTTCACTTATATCGTTGACCCTGTGCTTCGTTTTCCGCGAAACTACGCCATAGCTCTGCCCAAAAACTCGGAACATCTTTCGGGATTCAATTCAGCCATAAATCAATTGAAGACTAATGGAGTGATTGATAGACTTAAAGCAAAATATTGGAAAACTTGTGAATAATTCAAATTAGAATCAACAGATAACCTTGGTCACCAAACAACATAATGAATGAATTCGTTTGTTTTAATTCTTATCCCAGTATTTATTGATAAATAATTTAGCCTTGATTACTTTTATTTAGATAAATATAACTCAAATTCACTAAAATTTTTTCCATTTTTAAAATTCAATAAAAAATGTTTAAAATAATAGTATTTTTGTCAATATTTTTGTGTCTTCGAGAGGCAGAGGCACAGGTCCTCAAAGGCCTCAGTTTGCAAGTAAATTTTGCTTGCCCTAAGATTAGCATGCTAATGTTTGTTTAATGCAGAGCTATCCCTATGCTGAGCTCAGCGGCAGAGAACCGATGGGTTTTGTGGTGGATCTGATCAAAGAGATGGCAGAAATCAGTCGATTTAATTACACACTTGAGATACCACCGAATAGTGTGTATGGAATTCCATATAACGGAACCATTAATGGAATCCTAGGTGAAGTTGCTTATGATGTAAGTGGATTTATACATGATCAATTTAAAATATTTACCTCAATTCTTAATCATGACAAAATATGTGAGCTAGGTAAAAATATATTCGTAAAATGTTTACAGTGGCCGCTTTTTTGAGCCAAAAATCAAATATTCAATGATTAATTTGTGTTAAATGAGCTTGATCAATTTAAAAACTATAGATTTCAAAATGATTGTGAATAATGTTCCACTTTTCCATAGAGGGCCGACTTCGCCATCGCCGACATAACAGTAACGGAAACCCGCAAACAATTCGTCGATTTTACGGAACCCTTCTTTGAGACCGGAATTGCGATTCTTATACACAAAAACTATTCAAATACTATCACATCTTTTAGTGATTTAGCCGATCAGACCGACATAGAGTACGGGTGGGTTAGGACCGGTTCAACAAATCGTTTCTTCGCAAATAGAAACTTCACAACAATGGGGCAGTCGATAACAGGACAGAAAATGTACCGGCACCTACAGAATAACCCCGAATACTATGTCAGTTCAACAAGACTTGGAGTGGAAGGGGTTCAGTCGGGTGCTTACGCTTTTATTACCGAAAGGTCTACTATTGAATATATCACTGGCTTTCGGTGTGACCTCACATATATCGCGGATGAAGATTTTGATGACCCACATCATTTTGCTATAGCTGTCCCAAAGAACGCGAGTCACCTTGCTCAATTCAATTCTGCTATTCGTGAACTTAGGAGTAATGGAATGATAAATGTCTTGATTAACAAGTATTGGAAAAAGTGTGGTTCCCTCAGAGGCGCTATAGTCAGGGTATGTTTATTTGAAATAAATTTAATCATGCTGAATTGGACTTTGATTGGCTCAGGGATGGCCAGAAACTAACCTTGGGAACGGTAAAATAGAGGGCTTTGCGGTGGACATCATGAATGAGATCTCAACCATCGGTGGCTTTAATTACTCACTTTATTTCAGTGATCACATAATCTTGGAGGTTAACAATGGGGTAAGATTTCCACCAATTGGATTTAACCTACTTCGTTTGAAAAACAATTATCATTAAAAATTACCATGATAGAATGCAGATTTCAACATTGGTGATGCAATTCTCGAAAATTATGTCAACATTTTTAATGTTGAAATTACTGAACCACTCTTCGAGACAGGGTTTGTGGCTCTGATCCACAAGAACTTCACCGATAATATCACCTCTTTTGAAGACCTGACACATCAGTCATACATCAAATTCGGGATACAATTGTTGGCCAATAGTCTGACCCCATTTCAGAACACAACTCATCCAACCATTCAAGAAGTCTATCGACAAATGATCGCAAATCCAGAAGTTTTTGTCAATAAAACGTTGGAAGGCTTTGAAAGGGTTAAGACCTCTCCCTATGCATTCATTATTGAGAGAAATCATGGTCTGTCCCTAATTAGCCGGGAACGTGACCTCACTTATATTGAGGGTCCGCCTGATTACAAGCCCTTCAAAGCTGTGATAAACCTTAAAAAAGATTCACCACATTTACAAACATTCAATTCAGCCATAAATCAATTGAAGTCTAATGGAGTGATTGAAAGACTCCGAACCAAATACTGGAAAACTTGTGAACAATAATTAATTTTTCAATAATTGTAAACCCGATTAAATAACGAACAAAATTTAATAAACAGTACTAGATCTAAATGAATAATACAAATAACATCCAGAGACTGGGGAAGAGGTCCTCAAAGAAATAGTTAATTTGAAGTTTCGAGTTATATATCATGATATTTGACAAGATAATTTAAATATTAGAGGAATATTAGTATAAATTATAGCCTCAATAAATTTTTATTCAATTGGTTTTAAGTCATTTCAATAATTTTGAGAAAAAATAAGAACAGAAATCCGATAATCTTTTGAATAAAAATAGGAATTAATGAAAATATTGAATTACTTTAAACTAACCTCGTAACATTTAAAGTAATTGATGGTGAATAATCTCCAGCAGGAAAAGCCAATTATTTTCTTGTCAAATCGACAGATAAAACTTTCAAGCTAAAATTAAATAATCAAAATTATTTTCCATTTAATTGAAATAAATTTGAAAATTACTTTCAATTTTATTAATAACTTTGAATAATAGAAGTGTTTATTGTGTTTAGAATACGATATAATCAATGAATTCAATGTTTTGTATGAAATGTTTGCGGAATAAGTGACTGAAGAAGCCGTGAATATCACGAAAAGGAAAGAAATTGAAACCACAATAACGGCATAAATGAGAAGTAATTTCAGGAAAAAGAATGTCTGAACAAAAAAGAGCAAGAACACAAGAGTCACAAATATCATGCCATAAGTTAACCAAAATATAAGTAAGAATTTTGACCCAAAGGTTGTATTGTATTCATTGATCTCTTTATATAAGGAATCAAATGATTGAAGAGTTTCTCTGATTCTTATGAATCGTTTTCTTCTAATTATTTCATTCAGTCTTTCATTCAATGAATTGATTTTGATTCTAATGTAAAGACAAATGACATAAAAGACGAATAATTGATATGAGATTATATTCCACATAGAAGTTGCCCAAAACGAAAAGAAAATCCCATTAGGAATGCTATAATAAAAGGCCTCAATCTTTGAATGAAATTGACCTTGTGAATAAACTGCAGGGACAATTGTGAATGCTAATATTGATAAGACATATTTGTTATTGAAAAACAAAATGTGATTGATAATTCTTGTTTTTCGAGTTATCTTTAAAATTATTTCTTCGTCTGTAAGTCCGAGACTTTTCGGTGGAACCAAACCCGACATCATTTGAAAGACTCGAAGAAATGTCGGTTTTATACCGTTCCTGTGGTTTTCATAATAAATCATTTGAGAAACCAATGATATTAGGGATAAAAGAATGAATAGTCCATCAAAATGAACTCGAGCGCCAACAAAATATCCAATACAACCAAAAATAGTGAATAGAAATCTATTTTCATTATTTACTGATAATGTAATCAGTCTTTCGATTAGAAAAATAAAGACAATAATGAAGACAATCAACGGATTGTGAATGAGTTTACGTTTTGGTCGACCTCTGAGTGAATCGAAAGACAAACCAATTCTGTAGAGAATGTCATCAATCGATTCAATGGCCAAATCTGGTGCTAAACACTTGTTGGGATCAATATTTTTCATTTCCAATTTCTATTGATTTTTAATTCCAATCGGAACGAAGTGGAGATTGGGATTTATAAAAAGGTTGATGATGTGTGCCCCCCCCCGGCTTTAAGTAATAAAGAACTTTTTTTTGCTTTTTTTGCTTAATAATAAAGGATTTCCGTTTCTTCGTTAATAACAAAAAAGAAATTAATTTCATTGTTGAAATTCTTTTGCCCGATATGGTAAGAGGTCATTTGATAAATACCTCTTATGCTAATGATTGAAATGTTTACCATTGTAGGGGTGCTTATTTAGGTGAAAATTCTTGCCATAAAGCGTTTCTTGTGACAATAGGCAAATTAATACTTACCACAAGAGTGATTTTACATTT
>JAQIXD010001618.1:0-13938 GCA_034699985.1 Minunthozetes semirufus
CAAATTGTATTTCAATCAATGCTTTGATTTTAAATGAGTTTAAAATTGATTTTAATTATTAATAGTTTTTCATTCAAAAGTTAATTAATTAAAAATCAATTTCTTTGCGTCTCGTTATGAGTGAGGTATGACTGTATGGCTCTATGAGAGTAACAAATAGTTTGCATTAATACATGTATTTGCCATTAATCGTAACAAAGACTTTGTTAGTCTATCTGAAGAAGTAAGCAAATTATGTTCACTGAAAACACTCGTAAACAGTCTGTAAGTACGACAAACCCCCTATTGAGAGAACAACCTCTTGTTAAAGGTAGGGGGTATACATGAAGACCTTCTTTCATCGAAGTAATAGATTGTTTTCAAATTAACGAAATTAATTTAATCCCAAAATAATTGCTTTTTAATTGATTTGACGAAAAAGGGCGTCAAAAACAATGGATCAGCAGTTTCTATAAGAATGGGACTGCACAGCACAAAATTATTCCCCTGTGGTTAACAATTGTTATCTATTAGAATGGTTGTTCCCCACACAGAAAGAGTCTGAAGGTGTGGTACCTTAGGATTTAACTGATGAGTTAACTCGAAATATGAGACGTTCTAACACTTCATAAGGATTCAAGTAATTAGTGAAAAGTGTCTGTAATTCTTCTGTTGATCACAATTTGTGGCACAAATAGTATATAATAGATATTCAAATATATTGTAAGTCGAGAAAAGTCAGAATATATTCTATGAAAACAAGAATTGTTTTGAAACTCATAATTAAATTAATGGTTTATTTACTAATTAATTGAATTACGACTAAACATAACCATAAAAAGTTAATCTCTTTATTTGAGGCAAAAAGTCATCACTGGATACACATAAATATAATTTATTTTTTCATTTCATCAGATGTGGCTAAATAATTAACTAGTTACTTTTTCCAATAGCTTTCTGAGTTTGGAATCATCACATAATTATTATTTTGTCTTTAAATTCAATTGAATTAATTGTTTTAAAAATAATTAACAGAATTATACATTTTATTCAAACAATTTAAATAAATTGATTTAATTACTTAAAAATTCAATAAACACTTCAAACATATATTTAGTAATTATCAATAAAATGGTTGTTAATATCAAACAAAAGATTAAAGTAAATGGTTTTAGATTCAATTTGTTTTAATTAGAGTGGAATTCAAATGATGACACTCTCATAGACGCCGATTATCTTTATTATATCCTTTGCGGCAAACATTTTGCTAAAACATTCTTCAAATGTCACTTCTAAGGTCACATCAAGAATCGGTTCAAGATATGGTTTTGAGGCAATCATTTGGAAAATTATTTTTAATTCTTTTTTTAATGAAATTAAAATTGATTTTAAAATGTTTTTCATTATTTTTAATTCTTTGGAATTCTCTTCAATTATTATTTCTATTATTACTTTTTTTTGTGAAGACATTACCCGAATATATGCGGTTTTGGAAGAGACTAACGACTTATAGATTTTTTACTTCAAAGAATTTCTATTTTTGGAGTAATATCACCGATGCGTTCAAAAAGTGATGAAAAGATAAATTAAAAATGTTTTCTCAAATGATTTTCATTTCAAATATTGTGAGTAATCGGTAATCAATAATTGCATTCATTGGTTAATACTTTACTTATTGAAACTCATCGTTAATATTTAAAGAGTTATTGTATCTGAAATTGCTCTTAAATGTACCATATTCATCATACTCATTATATTCATCATGATAACATCAATAATTAAATAAAAGCAGACTAATGTTTAAAACAATAATTCTTTATTAATTTATCAAGCTAAATTCAACATTGTTCAACATATCATATAAATAACTAATATTTAAATAAGTCTTAAAAATTAATTGATGAGACTTTAGTTGATTATAAATGTCTTAAATATAGTGTCAAAATTTAGGGACAAGTATTCATTAAGAGATCAGCTTAATATAGTATATTATTTTAATTAATCTTTGATACACTTTCATTTCGATGGGCACTAAAAGGCATTTAAACAGACGGTATTTCATAAATTTTGCAATAAAATAGTTAATACTTTAAATATTCATTATTTAATAAATATTATATAATAACAGAAATACTATAATATGCGTAATATTAAGTTAAATATAATAAAAATTTAATATAAACGCAATTAATTGCCTGATTTGTGCTCTCATTTTAAGTCGGAGACTATTTTGTAATTTATTCGTACAATGAATAAATTGTAACCTGTGCTCAGTCATTATCGGGAGTGAACTATCTAATTTTACTCAATTATATGAGATGATCATGTTCAATTGTAAATAAATCGTTTCAAATAATTAATTAATTATCTTAAAGTTATTTAAGGACTCAAACCTTGAATTGGATTCAAAGACACTTAAGTCACGGGTTTTGACAAAAAATTCAATTAATTCTTGGTTTGACTCAAAATATTTGATTTGTCATTAATTTACAGTCAATTAATTCCGATTAAATATATTTAAACTCTTTTATAAGTGATTAATAAAAAGCTATAAAATCGAGACTTTTTTAATTTGAAGCTTATTTTACGCCTTTTGATAATTAAGTGAAACTAAACTAATAATAAAATCATAAAAATATAAAAACAATAATTTTGTGCAAATATTTAATCGATTGCATCGAGGATTGCATTACTTACGAAAAAACGGTAAAATCTTTCAATACTTTGGACTAAAGTTGTGGTGAGCTATCATTCAGTACTCACTCTTCTATAAATAGGTTCAGCGAATGAACGCCTTATTAAACTATAATTGATTTTTTTGATTGATTGCCATTAGTTTCAAACTTTTTTCTTTCAAAAGTTTGGTTAAATTGAATAACAGTTATAAAAATGATTGAATATATGAACAAAAATCGAAATAATTACTTGAAAAGCAATCAGTTAAGAGTTAACAAGAGCTAGTTTTTCAAAATATGCCAAGTTCAAAGTGTCAAATATAAATAATTTCAGTAGAAATTTGTTTTTCACTCAAAAAACTATCAATTTTTGGAAAGAATTTTTGCATTTTTGTGAAAATTGCGATAAAATGCAAATGAATTGAATATATTTTAAAATTGACTTCAAATTGGATCAAAAAATAAGTCAATAAAATAGCAGTTAATTCAAATATATTTCAATAAAAAAGCCACTGATATGAGCTATAAAAAGGCAATATTTGAATTCAGGCACAAATGAGAGGCCAAAAGCGATTAAATTGATTTGAATTTCAAATACAACTCAAAGATTGAAATTAATTTCTCGAATAATAAATATGATAAACATATTCACCAAAACAGTGATCGAGTAAATCGTATAAAAAATATATATTCAAAATAAAAACAATTAAATCCTAATTTAGTTTCAATAAAAATTTGTATTAATAACTAAATCATTGAATTACTCTTTCTTTTGACGACAAATGAGTTAATTCGATAATCAATCAAAATTTGAGTCATCTTTCACTCATTCAATAGCTTTTCGGTAAAAAACTATTTATTATTATCTCAAACATAAATCGCAAAAGAAGTTCAATGATGTGATCAAAGATAACCACTTCTCAGTCTATGGACACCAAAGAAGTATAATCTTATCGAACCTTTCAAATAGTGATCATAAACTGGTATTTGCGCTAAATATAAATGATTCGGATGAGTGAGTGATAAAAACAGATAAATCTCTTCATCAAAGTCTGATAGTTATCAATAGTTATCAACAAAAGTATAGTTAACTTCTTAGAAATGGCACAAAAGGTGTGTAGAGTCAGAATCAGTCGTTTCTTCGTTTAAGTGATGGCTTCAGTGATCGACTGATAGATTGGATTGAAATTCAAACTATAAAATTAAATATAAACCTCTGGTCCTCTAATACTCAAAAAGAAGGAATGACTGTTTGTTCTATAAAATTAAGAGATTTAGTTTGAGTTTGTCGTAGAAGACCCTTCTGAGTCCACTTGAGGTCATCAGAACGAGGCCTACAACCCGTCAGTGATTGGATTAGGTTTTCCAGTGTAGACCAAAATCGGATTTTCTCCATCGGATAGTTAAGCCAACCCGTGGTTATGCAAAAGTAGGTCTCGTGAGGGGACACGTGATGTATGCGATGATGTCTTCGCGGGAGTATTACATGCATGTCCTCAATAAAGATTACAACTTATGTAATGAATGATGAGATAATGAATATGTTTAGACAATACCTGTAAGAGCACCACCCAATATGGAAGGCCAAAGTAGGTGTGCGACCATTTATGGATCTGAAATATTATCAGAATTTAATCAAATGTTTGGTAATATTTTGCATTTGCATTGAGTTAAGCACTGAATCATTCATTCATTCATTTTTCTTATTTAAGATTAAATTATTGTATTTTTAGTATTAATAGACTTTTTTGACATAAATTATCTCAAAAGAGATGGAATTCCTTCGAAACACGAAAAGTAAAAATAATTATAAGAGTTATTGCGAGCGAAGTATCTCTCAATTCTTGGATCAGAAAATTTGCCAAAAAAAGAGGGAATCACTAAATCACTACTCACTTGATTAGTCAGTGCGACGAATATGGCCAAAGAAAAGAGATAACAGATCCAATTATAATTAAAACAAATAGCTTTTTGTTCATTCATATGGAAAAAGTATAATAAGTAGACGAGTCCGGGAATAATTGCCATAAAATTATCACCATTTGTCTCAATAAAGTCATGTCTTGTGATAGCTGTCGGGTCGATGTGATGCTCCCGAAAGGGACGAATAAAGGCTTTACCCAAAATGAATAGCTCTACTGTACCCCAAGTGTCGGCCATCCAGTGGACTAAACCACTTAAAAAGTCGGCTGTAATTATACCGCAAACTATTGGCCGAAAATATCAGATAATTACTAATAAATTGTTTAATTTGGGGGAAGTGTTGACTCACAGGCGGCCAAAACTAGTGAACACCATTTGGAGGAATCGAAATAATATGTCAAAAATGAAAAGTCTATTAATATTAGAATTATTCCTATTATTATGCAAACGATTTCTTGTAGTCTTTTCCCTAATTTGAATGAAAAACAAAATTCAATTAAAACTATTTGTAATTAATTATTTATAGCATATATTAATCTATTGATATATCAATTTTAGCAATTTGAGCATCAAGAGGAGGAGGGGGACTGTCACAGGGACAGACCAATATAAAAATATGTTACGAAACCTAATGTTGAGCTTATTTTACAGTCAAAGTGCTCAGTCATCAAATTCTGAGTCTTAATATACGTGACATTAATATTTAGGACCAAAGAGGGTAACTATAAAGAAGAGAAACTCTGGTTTGTCGTTAAGATATTAAAATAATCACATTTAATAGCGAAACGAAACACACCCTTAGATTTCTGTCAGATTATATGAGAAGAGTCGGGAGGCATGTCATGAATCGCATGGTTTACATGCCTTCCAATTACATTAATTATTCCCGGAGTGAGTCGAAAACGGATACAAAAATTCAATTCGACTCAAAATGAGGAGAAAAGAGCGTAAAATTGATATAAAAAGCCTTTTTGGTCGCTTTTGAGTCAAAGAATAGTTTTGTTGAAATTTATTTAATGAATGAGTTTATGAGAGTTTATTAGAGTTAATATTTTATGAGTTGTTTTGGATATAAATATAACTTTTATTACTGGCATTACTGGCACCAGAACCCAACCTAAAGTCTAGTGTCACTCCAGAAAGACGTTCGTCAGTGACTTGTATTCCCAGAATTCAACAGAATATCTAATGCATGTCAATGTATACACCACTGTATATGAGTGTATATGAGTGTACTTTTTTTTAATCCAAGAGTACATCGAGAGCACAGGCAACTCATGCTTTTGGCACAAACTCAGACAAGAATATATGAAAGAGATGCCACTCCTCGTCAGCCAATTCTAATTCATAGTCTTTTATCACTTATTTTAAAAACCAAAAAAATGTGTCATTTATTTTGAACTTACGTTACGTTACAAATAGATTAATATTTTTGATTCATTTCTTCAGTTATTTGATATTTTGCCGAATATTTCACTAAAAATATTTCAAATATTCGAAAGACATTATGAAAGACATTAAGTCTATGGAATGACCAAAATTAACTGGCAATTCATAGAGTCAGCAAAGGATGAGCAATGGCATGAGCATGGCATGAGTATGGCCAATTAGTTGACATTTTCATAAATAAAATTTATAGCAATATTTCTCAAACATTGCATTTGAGAGGAATTTATAATTAAATAGTGAATAGTGAGGACATTTTTTTCGAGAACTACACTAAAACAGAATCATTTAACAGGAATGATGTCAAATGATGTCAAACTGAATGATGCTTTTAATATGATAATGTCAATTAACCAAATAGATGATCATGCCAATTTATTCTGCTTACATTTCTTTCAAATAATGATTACATCTAATGATTCATCAGTGGATGATAAAGAAAAAAAGTGACATGGCACATCTAGTAAATAGTCGAGAGTCACTTTATTTCACTCATTTCATTACTTTAGAAAAAATAGCTTTCATTCGAGTTTTCAATGAAAACCAGTTTTGTTATCAAAATTTTGACGAAAAAATAGTTTTCACTAAAAAAATTCAATTCATTGAGTCTTTGAGTAATTTTTCAAAACAAATAACGAAGTTTTTAGAAACAAAAATCACTCAGAATGAGGCTGCAGGCACTTGTATCTAGCAATGCATCATGATCATTTGGGCCACACTTTGATAATTGAAAAGATAGCATAACATTTGATAACATTTGAAAAGCTTAAGAATAATTTGATTTCTATCAGAATTTAAGTCAAATTCATTGAATTGTTTTGAGTTTTTAGTGAAAACCGGAATATAATTAAAAGTAAACAAAATTTAGAGAATATTGAAATCAATAAAAGATTTGAGAGAAAGTACAAACCGTTAGTGTAAAGTCGTGCCAACTGTTTGGCCCCCTCATGATTAGGTCCCCAACGGAACTGTTTCGAGTGATTGATATTTAGATCACAATTACAATTGGGGTCGTCCTCTGGCATAGAGTCCTCCACAATTTGTTTGTTGGTTTGACGAGGAATCGGCCCGAAAGCCATCATAAGAGTTGTGGTTCACTCTGTTGTCAGTGTTATCTGCACTGACTCTACCACAGACTCTAAGCAATCCATTTCTGGCATAAGTGCTCACTCTTTGGAAGGCCTTCAAAGCTACACAACAGACGACACTACAGACACCTCTCAGACTATTCTTATGCAAAATCGATATAATGTTTGAAAAACTTTATTCTTATCTCTAATTAAAGAGAAATTATTTTTATTAATATTTTGTTAAACAATTTGTTTACACAATTATCGCAAAACTTTCTTTTCAATCACACCTTAAGTAATAGGAATTTAAAAGCAATTAAATATTCTATTGTCAATAGAGACCAAGATATCAACAAAACCTTCAATTGCAACATGCAAATAATCGATAAAATAGCTTACATCAATACAATTGATTTTCTTATTCACAAAATTATGTATAAATTAATGTTTTAAATTTAGTTTATCAAACAAACTCAAGTTTAGTTAATTTTAATAAAATTTCGATAATTTACAATTTAAATAGATCAATTTGTAACTTTTTTCATCAAATTGGATTAATTAAATTAAATTTATTGAAACTTGAAATGCCCTCAATAATTTAGTGATTCATTGACTAATCAAATATTCATTAAGAGATAATTTGTATAATCTTGTTTCATTACTTTAACTTATCGATTACATTGAACAATCAACATGGTAGTAATGGTAGTAATGGTAGTAATGGTAGTATTGGGATTAATTGATAGTCTGCTAAAATTTATTACTGGGATTAACGACAATAAAAGTTTGAGTTTAAAAGGAATGAACTGAAAATCAATGCATTTTGTAATAGAATTGTCGATAGAGAGCAGATGCCATCCATTTGTCCAAAAACTAAAGCAAACACATTTCCGACGGATTATCAATAGTTTGAGTCATTTGAATGAAAATCCCGATAAAGAGTGTCATCAATGGAATGGTGGGAATAACAGATATATATTAATAATTTGAAAGTATAATCCTATGACTGTGATCTGCAACACAGATGAGGGTTCTTTTGGCTGTCGTCAGTGGTCTCTAAAATTAAATCTGGTTTTCGTTTAATTCAGTTTTAAGAGGAGAGTAAAACCAATAAATGATTTCGATCTGAAATACACGGAATGACGTGTATATGAAAAGCCAGAACCGGGTCCTCACTTGGACTGTCATCTGGATGTTAAACATTGTCTGACCTGTGCCTGAATGATGAGTGAAGGGCATTAAAATTCATGAATGGGAGCATTGGATGCCAAGTAAGCAGTTCTTGGCTGAGATGACAAACAAACTAAATCGGAGTGGCTTTCAGTGACATTCACTCTCTTTGATCACAACACTGAGAGAGTGAGTGATTCAGTCATTCACTGTTGGCTTTAATATAAAATCTGATTCTCTCTGTTTAGCAAACATTTGTAGAGCAGATCCAGTGCTCCGTTAAGATGACGGTAAACATCCGCAAAGAGAAGCACTTAAATGAACTTTTTGTTAGTACTTTGGGTGATGTCTGTGCTATCGGTGCAGAGCTGACAATAAACTGTTTAATATTAATAATAGATAAACGAAAAGCGAGTCTTCTCTAAGTCTTGTCTATTATATTACAAAATACAATACAATAGGGAGAGCTGTAATGTATGAGACCATTACCAGAACTGAAGCGGATTATTACCAAAAGCCATATCAAAGCCATAACCGTAATTCAAAACAATAGATGAAAAAGAGTGCGTCCCCGGGAGGGAGTGTAAAGAGTGCCACAGCCAGTGCTGCCTGTGTTGGAGACACAGATTTGATATATGATAATAATTCTGGTTATCTCTATCTCTACTCTTGACTCACAATTCAAAGTCAAAGCCAACCCAACGATCCGCTAAAGTGAAAGTCGTTTCATAATCTTTTAGATGAAGTGACAGAACTGACAGAAGCACTGATATTAAGGTCTTTAGTCGTTGTCTATTATCTAATATGGAATTCAGGCAAAACATCTCTCATGTTATGATCGGTTGTACTCGTGTTGGATATAAGCCTCAGAACAACAGTTTATTAGAAATTCTGGTCCTATGAATGCAATCACATTCTCTCCAAAATTCCCTAAATCTTCTAAACCAGTGCTATATTACCAGAGATGCTGAACATACCCTCTATTTTTATGTCATTCAATAACGGATGTGATATGAATTCAATATTAACTTTGAAAATATTCTGAATATTTTTTCATTTAATTAAAATAAATTTCACAAATACTGTTCCGAGACATTTTTCAACTCCTGTCCAAACCTATCCTATGCTGTCCTCAAATTTTGTTGACAATAATTCACAGCAAACCATAACTCTAAAGTCATGACAGAAAAGGCGAAAATTTATTAGAATTCACTTAAAATCAATTCAATAAATATTCACAAAAATTCAAATTAATTCCAAATAATATCTGATTTTGTTTTTTGAAGAAAATAATAAATATTTTAAACAAATAAAAGAGAGAAATAAATTTCAAATTTGCATATTATCAGAAGCTCTTCTGGAATTGGATTAGAAATAAGACCCGGAGCAACACCGGTCAGCCCTACATTGACTTGAATTGATTAAAATTGATTTCAGACCTGACGATAGTTTTTCAGGAAGTTATATAATTAATGGACAATCATTTAATACTCCCTTTACATCAAATTTACTGCAATTAATTCAAAGATAATATAAGTTTTAAATAATTCATTAAAATAATTCAATAAATTCTCTTATGAGTCACTTTGAGAAACAGTTCAGAGATGGCAGACATTCGTTTATTCCAATCTATTCAAAATGAATTGAGAAAGCATCATTTGTTTATTGTGTTGAATGATTTGATAATTATCTTTTTAGTTTTTAATGAATTTCACAAATTCAAAGTGAAATTTGAAAATATTTATCGAATTATTTCAAAATAAGAGAAAATACTTTTGAAATTCTTAATTATTAGTCTTAGAGTTGTCTAAAGTCTAATGATTAGACTCTAATGATATGAAAATTGTGAATAAATTCCGTAATTTGTAGTAAATCCGAACTAAATTGTTATGAATTAAACTCAGATTTAATATAATTTGGTATTAATTCTCTCTCTCCCCGTATACCTCTCCGCTTTAATTCTAAAGATTCTTGTATTTAATCAATGATAACCAAGGGGTTGATGTAGAAAGTTTACACCTCTTTAGAACTGAGTGTTTTATGTGCTCTCCTTTTATTAGAGAAATAAAAATATGAATATATTTTTGAGAAGAAAGACTGAAACGATATGTTTGTAATAAACACTGAGTTTTACTGAAAGAGAGTTTTGTTGGAAGTAATCGAAGAACGAATTGATTTTATGTCGAAGAGGGGATGGATAGAGGATGGATAGGGATGTATTGGTTTTAATCAAATTAACAAATTTCAAAAACGAGTAAACTTTTGTTAAGACTGGCATTTGATGGGCGATGTCGTTACCAAACTGTGATCACATTTTGCGCACATTTGACTTATTGTGGACTTATTGTCCAGATGTCGACATTATATGAAAAATGTCAAAACTCAACACAAACTGAGCGAAGCTTTGATACAAAAGTTCCCATTTTTTAATAACTATGAGTTTAAGAGAAAGTTTTTTTTAGATTCGCTTCTATCGGATCAGTCATCAGTCAAAAGCTGCGATTCAGCGCTATTACAGAGTATTACAGACTATTACAGAGCAAAAAAGTGTGCGAAATGAAGGAAGTGTTGTATTACATGAATTGTATTTCGCGAGAGCTCTCGTCGGGAGACGCCATAAAACTAGTGCTCAACTTTTAAATTAAATGTTCGCTCCAATTATTGCAAAATACCAGAGTCGAACAGCACAGGGCCTGTCCATCAAAAATAAGGTGAACAACTCTGCACAAGACAATAGTCCTAAAATGTTTTCGATAATAATTTTGAGACCCATTTTCTCTTAGTTTACAATTGAGTTCTTTGTGTAACAGCTGTAAGAAAATGCTTTAAATCCAAACTTTCAATAATTTATTAGATTTTGACACAAAATCAATTTATTGAAGAACTATTAACTTGTAATCTGGGTCTTAGTCGGATAGATGTCAACTATCAAGTTTTCGATTCTAAAGTTATTCTGCGACTAATTGATTACAATCACTTTTAAATCCATATTTTACTGCTTAAGAATAATATTTAAAAACTTGTTTGTTTATAACCAGTATATCCACTATTAATATATCAAATTTCAGTGAATTTGAGAATATTTTTATAATGTATTAAAAAAAACTAAAGAAAAATTGGAGAGGGAGTCCGACAGGGAGTAAAAATAGACTTTAATTGAAATTTCAGTAAATGGTATGAGTATTGATCAATGATTTGATCATTTGGTTGATTTCGATTTCAGTTAATCAATGTTTTCAATAAATTCGATTAAAATTCCAATAAAATCATAACCAAAATGAGAACAAAAGTATTTTTAATTATCAGAAAAGTGTTTCTCTTATCTCAACATTAGAGCAAATGTTTGAGTTTTGCCAAAAAGATAACACAATTATTAGAATAAATCAGAAATATGTCATTCATTCTGTCATTTCTGTAGTTTTAGTCCAAAATTATGGACAAAACAAAAAAAATTGAAAAAAATAATTATTAATTTTAAAGTTTAACAAAATATGGTTTACTCTGAATGACATGAATGACATGTATTGCTATCATAATTGTCTTTGTTTTGCGTGCATTAAAAGTAGTCACGAATTATATTTCCATTTCATATATTACTTCTCAACTCAATTACAAATGGTATCTGAATTGAACACAACAAAAGTTAATTACATTTCTCTTTAATGTCAAAACAATCTCTATTTTCGAGTTTAATTAAAACTGGAAATCAAGTGCTCTTGTTATCTTTCAATTTGCACAGGTATCAGCTCATACAACAGCTCTTGTATGAGCGGCAAAGACACAACTCTTAGACTAAAGAGAAATACAATTAGTCTTGAGTTTAGAGAAATTGTTTTTTATTTCGAAAAAAATATATAAAAATAGAATAAATATAAATAGAAGAACTAATATTAGATACATCATTGCTAGATCATTGGCAAAAGGCTGTCAATCACGATGTTCTTTCTAGGAAAGGAAATGAGCATGTTACATATCGAATAATAATTGGACCATAAATTAAGTAACTCAATGGCAATAACTCTTTTATAATCGTTTACTCAATTATTAGTAAATTTTTTGAAAGTTGAAAACATTTGAAGAATTTTCTTGTTTTGTGAGACTAATCTGTTTTACTGTGGATTCACTGGATGTGCAATTCCTGTGCCCCAGGGATCGAATATCGTCGCCTAGGAGTCGACTGAAAGACTAAATCAAACTCATAGGCGACGATATTCGATACATGAGGCACAGGCATAGCACTCGGACTAGACTTTAGTAACCAGAGTGTGTGTGTTCTCAGGCAGAAGAGCATAAACCAGATTCTGGAAGCAGAGGAGTACACCATTTGTTTGTGTCGGTCACCACATACCGGGCTGTCGTCTCTAATACTATCATACGATATAACAAATACAATAAGTGATTGATTTTATCGCTTAGAATGGGTTCACATTTAAATTAATTAAATATCAAATAAATACAAAATTCTTCAAATATTTTAAAAGCATAAAAAATTTCTCCATATATTCAACTACTACTGGAATACAAGAGTTATTACTCAGTTTATTATTCAATTTGAAGACTGTCCATTTCCTGGAAAAGATATTTTGACCCTTTCTCAATCATTATGATATTTAAGCTATTTTTATATTTTTTATTTAGAAAAAAGACAATTTAGTAATCTTAAAATAAATGAGCATGCTAATTATTCTTTTTTTGCTTCGCTTGAAAATAGGAACACATATTATAATTGAAAATGTTTTTGATTAAATTAACTCAAATGTAATCAAAGTAAACAATTTTCTCAATCTTTTGAGATTCAAAATCATTGTGACGTAAAACCAATTGTAAAAAAAGTCACAATTTTACTGCTTTTCTAAATACTAATTAAGTATTCAATTATATCTATCGATGAAATTCTTTGATAATTCTAATTGAGGTTATATTATCTGAATTCTGTGTTTTGATAATTACCGAAACTTATCTTTGATGGGATTGAGAGCTGAGTCACAAGTACTGCATAATCGGCAGTCCGTGAATCGGTTGAAAGCAATTTATTTCAGTACTTTCATCGTATTCACTAAACTATTTCAACTAAATATTTCAATGGAGTGCATTACCATGGTAAAATACTTTGTTTTAAACCAGCCCTGGATTCTAGGAACAAGAATCTATTAAAATTAACATTTTTGATATTCAATATAACTCTAAAATCCAATATTATTTATAAATTATTGAATAAGTTTTGAACTATTCTTTTCTGTCTAACATTTAAATAAAAAGAAACATGGACAGTTTTAATGACAGTTCCCAAGAGAATTGCTTAGTCTTAGATTTTGGTCTAATTAAGTTTTATTTAAATTTTTATGATCTTGATTAATTGTGTTGATTTAGAATTTTGGACAACTTACAAATGACAACATTTTTTCACTCCTTCTTCTTGTAATTAAAGTTCAAAACTCAGCAAGTAAGCAAGTAAACTCAATTTTAAAACTTTAATGACAATGTCTAGACCTAAATAAATGATCATGGTCGTTTAGTATATTTTGAATTTTAGGAAACAATTTTCATCGAAAAAGGGGTCAAAATAAAAACAATAAATGAAATAATGGTTTGTTAGGCTTTTCCTGCAATTATTTGAGACATTCAAAGATGTGGTTAAAGTGATTCGCGGCGATCGAAGAGTCGGTTCATTTGGA
>JAQIXD010001619.1:0-13917 GCA_034699985.1 Minunthozetes semirufus
TCTCTCTCTCTCTCTCTCTCTCTCTCTCTCTCTCTCCTCCCTTTCCTCCCACTCCTTTCCAAAGTGGATAAAAGTGTGATATTTTATTCATAGATAGATTGGATTATAGCTATACTTTTGATGCCTTATGTCTAAGATTTTAGGGAATTATCTGAAAAGTAGTCTCAAAAGTCGAATCAATAGTGTATATGAAAAATCATTTCAATATTGTTTTTGATTTTGTTTTATTCCTATTCTCTGTCTCTCTGTTTGCGAAAGAGAGAAAAATATTTTATAATAAAATCATTTTAATGAAAGGGATGCCATAACTGGCAATAGATTACTAATGAAAATGCAATTTTTATTCACAGAATTTGTTATATTAAATGTGCAAAACCGAGTGAAATAAAACTCACAACAAATTCGGAGTCCTTTTCTGATTTTGAGGCTATTATTAGATAAGTTTTATATTTTATAAATAAATTTCTGATATTTTTTTGTCAGAATTCTAGCACTTTATCGAAAGTAATAAACGTTGAATGGAAGGACTGGTATGGTATGGTTGAGTGCGATTCTGCATGCATGCTATATTACCCTGGTATTATTCAGAATAAATCATATTTTAGCAAAAGCAGCCCATTATACAATGATAGGCACAGCATAAGAGTGTTGTAAACTTTATTTACTGAAACAATTTTTAAGACTATTCTGGGAATTTTAGACAACCAGATAACAAGATAATTCAATTCAACTGAATTTACATTTATATCAGTGAATAAATATCCCTGATTAGGGCTGAGTCAGGTCTGGCTATTGAAAAGTTTGTGCCTAATAATCATAAATGAAAGTCGAGATGAAAGCAACCTCATTGTCATCTGATCGTCATCTCCTAGACTTCTGGAGTTATTCCCCGAGGATTTCATCTTCAAATTGGACCGATTTGTAGTGGAGAGGGTGGAAATAGCAAGCAATTATTGAGAACTAATTTACTTTGAATGGGAGAGGATTTACATAGTTATTAAATTGGAGAGATATAAAACAGACAGAGAGATGTAATAAGAGGCAAAAGATGCAAATCTCGAGCCTAAGCCCCAATCATAAAGAAAAAGTAATGGGATTTAAAAATCTATTACTTTTTTTATGCCTCAAATCTTTCAAAAGCAGAAAAGAAATGCAAATCATATTCCGTTCCCATAAGTTATTTGTATTTTTCTATTCGCTCTCTCTTTCTGTATGTAATTGAATATAAAATAAATTATTTCTTACTTTTTCTTTGAAACAAATTTTTGTCTCACATTTTATATGAGAAGAAATTCCTATTTTATAGTTTACTCGGATTTTCAAAGAGGGGAAACACAGACATGGATTTGAAAACTGCCGGAAATTTAACTCAAAAATCCTTAAAAATGAATAATTTCTCTGAAGTTAAGGCAATCCTTACGATAATAGAGGATAAGGTTTTGACCTCATGTCTCGAAAAAGCAGACAATAACGAAGTAAATCGATAATAATCTTGCAAATATCACTAACATTCAGAATAAATGTCTTTTATTAACTCTAATCAATAATTTATGGCGTTTTTAGCGCTCAGAGAAGGAGCTTATGGTGTTTAATACATTGTGAACATAGTGAACATAGTGAACATGGCCATTCCAAATAATCTGTATGAATAATTCAAGAATAGGCTAATTGATAATTGATGTCTAATTTTGGTGATATTATAGATAAAAATAGGCACTACTCCAATGTCAAGTGTGGTTATCCTATCAATTCTGAACAAAACTGATCTGTCAAATAGAAATTATGTAAGAGAAGTGTCATTAATCATGAATTTGCAGAATATTCTGTTCTCTCCGATGATTATTCTTAGAGATAACTCTCATATTATATGAAATATAAGTCATTTCCTCGATATGTCTAAAAGATATGAAAAATGTTTTAAAAGCCGTAATCATAACAAAGGAATGCATTATATAAATGCAAAATCAAATCAATAAAAGTGAACATTAAATACATTCCTTAGAAAATATTCTTTTGAAACCCTATGAAAGCCAACATTTATTATATATGAGGGCTAACCAGAGTCCATCTAAGATGAGTGGTAAGGCGTTCTCATTCAAAAACTGAAGTAATAAATATTCATTCATAGAATTATCGAGTCATTCAGGAATTTGATATTTACATGACTTACACCCACTCATTCTTTAGAATAATAGAGACTATTCAGTGTTTATTTGGAAAGCCCTGGCTAATTCTAAACTATATGTTTTGGATCTAATTCCTTTTAAAAGCATTTTATTCACATATCATTGAAAGACACCATTAAAGGGAAGTTTTGTTTAGTCATCAGACCATTGATTATCTGCCGAAACACGAAAAAGAATGAATCAAATGTTAGCGAAAAACAAAACCATTTTGTGATAAATAAGAATATTATTGAGAGAGACATCATATGATCGAATGCGTGGATCAAATGAGTGGCTCTCTCTTGGATGAGATGGTCAGTCATAAAGTGAGCCAAACTCTTAGCTTTCTATTTGCGTTTCGGACTAAGAAATACGTGATTCGTCTGTTTGTCACATAATATTCACTACTATTTCTTCTTATTATTATTGCCTTAAGTTAAGTGAAAGTGTATTATACTTCTTGAGGTCAGGCACTGGCAGTGACTCATTTCACACGAGTCTTATTCGGCGGATAAAACAGAGATTCCTGTCATTCGTATGATAAATAAGAGGCAATAATAACACAATAATACTATTCTTTGGGATGAATACAAACTTCGTGTGTCGTCCCTCTCCTCCCCTCTCCTCTGTCTTTATCTATCATTCCTCTCCCGAATCCTTCTTCTCATTCGAGTAATAAATTTTATAAAAATATATGTATTTTGTTTTCATATAATTTAGTAAATCTTTTTATATGAATATATTTCTCATATATTTATTGGTGAAAATCGTTTGTTATTTTAAATCGTTGTCTAAAAATATAAGAAGAAATGAAAACACTTATGCTTTCGGATTATTTTTCGGCGAATAATATAAAAATCAATAAAATATTTTCCATTGGATGGCCTCGACTTGACTTCGCCTGACTCTGGCACTGACTCTAACTCTGTGTTATATCACTTTATTTCGTTTATTATTTTGAATTTATACAATTGAATGGTAGTTCCACTAATGGCTGTGCCCTCAAGTCAACGACATTTTAATTATACGCTCAGGAATATATACGATTACATTAAAACAATATATAATCTATGATATGGTTTAACTACTGATCACTTTTCGAGACAATAAATTCGCTAAAAACAGAATAATGTCTGAAAAATATGGGCAAAAAATAATGTAATAAATTCAGCATTCATTTCAAATCTAATCTCTTCACTAATTAGTCGATAATTCAAGTTAATTATAATTAAGGCTCAAATTTCTGGGAAATGAGTCGATTATACGGCAAATGATACTAAAAAATAAGGACAAAAGCAATGAAAAGGAGTATAAAAAAGCAAATGAATACAACATTTCCATCAATTTTTTGTTTGCTCAGGGATTAAATGCGAAGAAAAATATCAAATGATTTTATTCTTGTTTTTTGATTCACTACTTATTCTTCGAGAAATTTATTGGAAGACAGAAACGACAAAAACTAAGATTCGATTATCGCCTGATTTTGAAGGCGAAGGAAAGCCAAAGAAATCGGCGAAACATAAATTAATTCGCGTTCTAAATGAGTATTGATTAGAGACATCTTGATATACACCATATAAGGCAATAACTATATATTGTATACAATCTATAAGTAGAGTTTCTAAAGAATTATTAGTTATAACTTCGAGTATTCTTAACGGTATTCGTCTATTCGTGTAATTCAGAGCCACTTCTTTACACTTCTCTTATGTCCAAAGAATTGCAGACAAAAATTGTAGGCAAAACTCCATCCAAAAGAAAAGCTTATAATTTAGTCCAAACGAAATCATTGGTCGAAATGTATTGCCGTTGAGTTATAGTCCTCTTTAATGCCACACAAATATCTTCTGATACAAACATTTGTAATCTCTCTCTCCCTCTCCTCCATTCTCTCTCCACAAATGATAGGAATTATATCCAGTAAAGTATCAGATGGAAAGCAGCGGTGAAATCCGTCTGTTGTCGTATATAATCTGTACTATATTTGAACCATTTGTACCATTTGTACCAATCGTACCCTAGTCTAGTCTAGGGCTCATTTAATTAATGTTCACTTTAGTTAATTATAGTTAATTAAATGTCTTTTCAGATAAGTTGAGGAAAATATTAAATTTTAATGAATTGAGAGCGACATTTGCGGCAATAAAATAATCATGCTCATTTGCTCGTTTGCTCAATAGTGATGCCAAATGTGTTGCTTAACAGTGAAAGAGGTTTTCCGATAATTTAATTTAATTTAATTAAAAACTAATCGATAAGAGTCTGCTCTTCACTAATTTGTGTGACTTTACCAGCGAAACGAGGATTAGATATTGAATTAAGTATCAAATTAAACAAGAGATGTGCTAGATCAATTTTTCAACTAAAAATACAGTACATGCTCTAACACAATAGCCATGCAATGAATGCACTGCACATTCCTAACGCACAATGTCTTTGATATGACCTCGAAATTCATTGGTTGAAACATTCATAAGACTCATAAGACTCTTAACTTTTTTACAGAATCGACAAAATTTTTGCTCCGATTCTCAATCAATGCCTTATAAAAGGAAAGGCTTTTACTTTCATTACTCGAATAGAATCCAATATTAGGCTGAGATGTAGTGACTGTCCATATGTGAGTCCAAATTCATTTTCAAAGACACACTTTCCGTTTGGCCTCATTTCAATCCTTCCGTTTCTTTTCTCGCTCTCAATGTTTAACACAGTCTTTGCTTTTCCTATGTTTTTGGCGAAAGTTTAGAACATTTGCAGTCAATTCCACTCTTATTCCACTCCTTTCCCGCTCTTGACTTAAAACACATTTTTCTGATTGCTTTTCATTTGATGTCTTCATGTCTTTCCTTTATTTTGTAGGCTAAGAGGGGATCGCCTTCACTGAACATTAAACAGAGTAATTCGTTACGAATAATTTGTTCGGATGACTGGCCAAACACCCGAGTACTGGATGGTGAGCAGCATGGAGAGGGGCAACACATTTTTGTGTATGAAATACACATTAATCATAATCAATGTGTTTGGCTTTATTCTGGCCATTTTCAACGCCCTGTTCGGCATTGGCTACCCCAACGAGAAGTGGCCGGGCGGCTACACCGGGGGCCAGATGGCCATCTTCTCCCTGTTCGTGATGGCCTTTTCAACAGTGGGCTATTGCGGTGCGCACCACCACAAGAGCTATCTGTTAATCATATACGGAATCATAACATTCCTGATTACAGTCGGAAATATAGTTCTTTGGGTTATATATAACGACAAAACAATATTGGGTTCTATGAATCACGTCTACATCATATTCTGTGCGATTTTCATATTATTGGTACTATTTTTCACGTTCTTTCTTGCCTTCAAACTACGCCAAAACGATGCAGGAGTGCACAGGTCGTCGACGCCCACCGCCATCATAGCCCGGGCAGAAGGCGCGAACCCCCAGTCGACGCCGCAGCAGAATAATCGTAGCAATAATTATAGTAATATACAAACGCATCCCTGTCCTGTTCCCGGTTGTAATTACGGCAAAGTCATCACTTCTTCCTGAGTGATGGGCGCTATTACTGAACAAAGACTCAAAATGTTTGTTCAAAACAGAGGTTTTATTATTAAAAATATTATATATTTTAAGCGATATTTCGGGCGATCCGTTGTCTGAAAGTAATTCATAGATTTATTAAGAAATTAGTTTAGAATTTGAGGTTTAATTGAATTCTCAATTTGTTTGAAAGGTTTGTAATATAAATATTGTTAACAAATATTTACTGTTTATATAATAATAATAATAATTCTTGAAATTTGTTGACAAAAGTCAGTCATAGACAGCGAAAAGACGGCATTGAATTTGTTTAGCAAAAAAATACTGTATATAAAAGATATATAAAAATTTTGGGAACAAATTCAGGAAAAGAATCGATTTCTTGAGTTTTATTTTCAGTCAAAATACAAACAGAATTGAATTGAATTGAAAGTTGAGTTACATTTGAATTGAAAAAGAGTCAAATATTTTTTAGATTAGATTTTAGTTTGAATTTCTCACTAAACGAACAATAATTTGAATGATAGGCAAAAGTGAGGACTTATTGGACTTATTGTTCAGAAATGCGAGAAATTTTGTTTGATTTCAATGGCTTTCAATGAATTGTATAATTGAAGAAAAATGTGCCGAACATTGAATCAAAGGTTTTCTAATGGTTTGCAAAATTCAAAGGAATTTATTGTACAGAAGTTTAAACAATTGAATGGTTCGCAGATTTTTTACTCTTCCCTTTGAAATTGATTACTGAGAAGAGTCTGCTCGACATTCAAGAGATTTTTGTATTGAATCAGAATATTCTCCACAAGAATTGGAGAGAAAGTGAGGAACAGATAATCAGAAAATTCAATTAAATTTAAGCGAAAGAATTGAAAGGATCCTCTCATTCAGATTTTGTTTCTTCTTTACCCCCAATGGACGCCAAAAAAGAGATTTAATTCAATTATAAAGAACTCCATAATTATTACTCTTTATATACAATAGGATAGCAAATGATACTCAAACTATTAGTGCTCAAAGATTTATGTAATGATATAAACATAAAGAGAAGAAAAATGTCTAAACTATATCTTTGGTCATTAGAAAGAAGAAGAAATATCTCCGAATAATTCCATATTATAACGAATCGCAAATCGATTCTCCAATTATTTTCTATCTATTGGTTTGTTTGCCAAACATTTAGTACAGAATATTTGGGGGAAAATATTTGACTTAATTCGAGTCAAAAAGTTTTCTATTGGTTTGGGTTTGCCTTCAAAACTGATATTACATACGATTGAGTACTTCGAGTGAATGTATTACTGATGTGAAGGCATTTCAATCCGTATGTGATTAGCATTTTTTGTCCGTTTTTTAGTCTATAATTAGATTTTTCAAAACCTCTTCTCAACAAATGATCAGAATTTTGTCTTTAAGTCTTATAAAGAGAAAACTTTTCTCTCGTTTTTATATACGACTTATGATAAGAAAACTAATGAAAAATTGTGTAATGATTTGTAAATAAATTGCTATTTCGAAAGACTCAACCGAATCCTATATGAAATCCTAAAGGAGCAAACAAAAAAGAGCAAGGCTAATGTTCAAACTAACTCACATTAGGATACACTCATTGGAAACACACATAAATCGAAATATTATTATTCATTTCAATAGAAAAAATATATATTTTAAGTAATCATATAAATTGAATAATAAAAGTGATTAATATTGTATTATATATTAAATGATATGAATAGAGAAATATTATATTATTTATGAGTAAAAACAATTAGCGAACGCACAGCAAAAAACATTTCAATTTGAACAGGTATTGATCAAAATAAATGGCAAATAATAGACAAAGAATATTATATTAATATATTGTGTGCTTTAATTATTCAACAAAACTATATACCACTCAATTCAGTCATTCAAATAAAAATCATTTGTAAAATTGAAGCCATAATTGTATTCAAATAACAAGACCTCTAATAATGAGACAAATAATTCAATTGAAAGACTCTTTCAAAAACCAATTATTGTTTGTTTGGGTTTCCCTTAACTTTTAGTTCAAACAAATTGTCAGTCAATTGAAAGGCTCTTCAAAACTGTTATAAAATGACTTCAAATAAATTCAATTAAATTTTGTAGTCATTGAGTTTCCAGTAGAGAATACTTGAAGTTTTCAATCTATCAAAAGTTTTATCAAGTTATCAAGTTATCATGCTTATTTTGTCAACTGGTATATGCCATTCAATAGATTTCATAGAAAGTTGACTCAAATTAAACTAATTTTGATTATAAAACTCAAACAAATTATCTCTCAATTGATGTCAAAGTTTTGACACAACTTATGGTCAGCTAATAAATACACAGTTAGGCAATACATGTTTGCCCTTTAAATTTGAATCAAGCAAATTGAGCAAATGTTGTATGTTCTGGCTATTGTCTGCTCTGATATTTTATGCGGATAATTGAATATTAATTACTTACCGCCAGGTTTTTTGACCGATAAACGAGGTATTTGTCGTCACAAGAGTCACAACTAACGCATTTCGCCAACAAATGACAGACAATTGAGTTGGCGTTCAGTGAAATATTTGTGAAACAAATTTGTTCGGATAATTCAATAATAAATTTAATCACTTTAAGAGTCCATTTGTTGATTAATTGTAGCAATAAATTGAATATTTGTTATTAAAAACTAATTTAAATCAAATAAACTGATGATAAGAATCACCTGACAAGAGGTAAACTATGAGTGTTTTACACCAAAGCCGACCATTCAATCAAAATGTATCAAAATGTATCAAAATGATTCATGTTCAATTTGTTCAATTGTCAAATGATGTTTATCTGAATAAGGGGTTTGATAGTGGAGATAACTATTCCGGATCTTATGATTCAATTTCAAAGAACAATAGATTTTTAATGAATTAAAAGGTTTAAAATAATAAACAAAATATTGTAAATAAAATTAACTAAATTAGATCATATACAAAGAGATTAGACCTTGTTGATTTTGTTGAAATATATAAAAACTAATTGAATTTAATGTATAAAAAATGATTTGTTATTTGTGTATAAAAATATTACTTCTTTTGGGTTTGGTTTCAAAAATATATTAAATTTAATTATTAAAGAATTTTATGAATATTTAAAATTATTTAAAAACAAAATTCAAAGACTTTTTTGTATAAATAAATTATTAGAAAAATAAATCAAATAAAACATAAAATAAATCATGATTTGAATGAACGGATAATTTTAACTAATGTCTCAAATAAACGCAAATCTATTTTAGAAGAATTTATTTGGCTTTTCATAGATTTAATCAAAAAATTAATTTTCCTGAAAAAAAAGACCAAATTATTCAAAACCATTGAATGAAAAAAATATGAAAAATTCCTCAAAAACACTGAATATTCATAAGATTTTATGCTCTAAAGAATTGGAGCTCTTTTTCGACTCACTTTTTCGCTGTTCTCACAAACCTTTCATCAATTTTTCATTTTAGAGATGCGTTTGGAATATATTAAAACTGTTTCCCAGTATTTCATATACTATTTTTTCGGTCAGACCTTTGCCATTGTTTTCATATTAATATTTAGAGTCTAATTCATTGTAATGTTTTATTTGATTACATTTTCTTCTTATCTTTGTTTGTAATGTTAGTCCAGATATGAAAGAAAAGCCAAATTGAAAACGAGTTGTTCTGCTCTGAAAATTAACTCATCCCTCAAAAAAACAAAATATTGTATTCACTGTGTATTAGACCAAATGGTAGAGCAATGGGTAGAGCAAAGGCAACAAAATCTTTTGATCCATAAATAAAAATCAATTACCGAAGAGTTGGAGCGGAATGCGAAGAATCTCTGGCCATATCTTTATGTCTGTGCGCTCTACTATTGTATGCCCTTTTCGGGTGAGGCTATAGATATTCGTCTAATATTTGTATGTATGGGTAACTTATCGATCATTTACTTTTATGCCCTACCATTGCCTCGCAATACATTTGATATCGTTTTTCATTATGTTATACACATCGAGACTAACGTAAGTCTCGACTAATCTATTCTTTGAGACAGAATTCCTTTGTATAACAATTGATTTATTCTTCATTGAATCCGATCCACAACTCCTACAGAATTTTTTGTATCAAATTTTGATTTATTGTTCAAATATTTTGATTCTAACGAATATCGCAACAAATTCCTACAATTATACCATAAACTGTATAAATCATTGCTTATAGAAAAAGTATAAGGTTTGTGCCCAAAATGTGTCTTGTTCAAATATTGTTCATATATTAATAATGATAATCAAATAACCATTACTACTATCATAGACACCGTTATATAAGAGTTACGCATTAATGCAATTTATTCACTAAAACATCAGTGGAATGATATCAATATTCATGGAATTAGTGAATGTTGTCCAATGCCTGTCCGTTCAGTCCCTGTGCGGATGACATAGAAGAGATTCGTGTCAGTTATGAAATACCGCTCACACTCTATCAAACTCACCGCTCGGTTCTACTGTTTTCCGCCCCCACAACCGCCTTCAACTCCAGAATTAAAGTTGGCTTCAGAATACAAGCTTGTACTTGCTCAATATTATAGATCAATATTATAGCTCAATATTAATCAATTAAATATAAAATCAATTATAAGGTATAGACTATACCCTATAGTCTATAATACTCTAAAATACTAAAGAGATTTATTGAACTGAATTAACGTCAAAAACATCGTTTCATATAATAATTAGGAATCAAATGAACCCGTATTAAGAAAGCATATTCTACTCCCACTAAAGGCTCTAAGTTCACAGATTTCTAGCTTTTCTTAGAATATGATCCAGATTTCCAAAAACCTTTCAAAATATATTCTTGACTTCAACAACAAATACATTTGACATTTATTGCAAGGATTTATTGATTTATATTTGCATGATAAAGTTGTACACTAAAAATTGAATTTTACACTGTATTGGCTCTACCTTCCTTTGCTTGGAGGTACAAAAGGTCTTCCTGGAGCACACATATCAGGAAATCTTATGCAATAATTGAGACCGACTTTCAAACAGAATAATTATTTGTCATATTTTGTGATTTATAGTCAAATATCTCAAACCCGTGTTTATTCTTCGGGGATAATAGACTGGTTGATTGTCTTCGAGACCACCATTACTTCGTCCATAATCCTCTTGAGTATCATAAGAGCTTCGATGGCCATAACCTCCTACTCGTCCATAAAAACATTCTGTTTTGGTGAAGAAAATCAGCGAAAACAAAACCCACAATAATTTTGATTTAACAAATACATTGTGTAAATCCATTTCGACAAATGATTAGATAAAAATGAATTATAAATTATTTTTTAAAAATAAATTCAATGTTGAGTTTAGTTTCAATTGATTTTCACTTTTAACAAGAAGTCACGATTAGTTTGAAATCTAAATCCAAACGATTGTATCATTTTTCAGACATCAAAACAACTCATTAAATGGAATTCTTATGAAAAATAAATTTAATCAATTCTTGATTTGAAGTCTCTTAAAAATAACCTTGTTAATTCCATCTTTAAAAATAACTGTCGAGTAAGTCAATAAAGCTATAATTTTTCAAGTTTACTTGATACTTTTAGGCTATTAAATTGATTGAAATTAATGAAACAAAATAATAAATAGTGTTTCACAAACATCTTTAACTTTAATCATAAGTTGGATCAGAATTTTCAATCAATTTTATAGAATTATTGGAGTTATTCGAGTGAATGATAAATATAAATCGAAATCCATTTTATCCCCGATCATTACCACTTATAAATTATCATCACTATTATGGCTCATATATGAAATTGCAGCGACATTTGGCGTAAGAAGTTATCAAATATTTTATTCTTGGTCTCAATAGAGACGACTCTCGGATGAGAAGACTTTTAAACAAAAAAATAAAACTATTTTTTTTGCCTCAAATCTAAACCTCTTTTTCGAAGGACAGAGTGATTGTTGATCAATATTTGTGACTTTGATCAAAGATAAATCATCTGCAACAAAGAGTCATTCATGTGTGGCTCTGCCTGAGTGAGAAGACTGGCTGTCAGATCGAAGTTCGATCTCTTTTCCCTAAAAGACAAAAATCCTATTTAATGGTCAAAAATATGGGCAACAAATCGATGACAAAATATATAATCAAAATAAACGGAAAAACTACTCAAATATAAAAGAAATGATTCGTTTCGGCTGTTTTTCTCATTATATTCGGGGAGAAATAAATGCCTTATTTATGAAGTGATCCAAAGAATGATTGGATCCAGTCTTTGAAGCTTTGATCAAAAATTTAGTTATGGAAACAAAATGTCATTTTATAAGTAATCGATATTATTATCGTCTAAACTCATATTCAATCTATTTTTCATCAAAGATTTATTGTTCAATCATTGAGAAGAGGACCCATTTATTATAGCCGGAGCTCAGAACACAATTTTCAATAATCCTGAGCTTTTTATTGCATTCAATTCAAAGATGGAATCGAAGTTTAACCTTGCTTATTTCTGTTCCCATGTTGAGCCCATCGGATCGATACTCCGATTGCAAAACTATTTGCAATTTAATGAATCTTTTTTCGATGATTATAGTGATTACCTGAGCGTGTAAAGCAAACTATCAAGATTCAAGTTGATGGAAGTCTACTAGAAATGATAGAAAACTCTTTTCATCTTTTGCTTCGATTAATTTCTGGTCTCTTTTTCAATCAAAACACTACTACTAATGGCTTAATAACACAGAGACCTGAGAAGCGAAGAAATTCGTATAAATTAAGACAAATCTTGGAATAAAGTAATCTATTATTCGTTAGTAAAATAAAGGAATTACTGGAATCGATGGCCAAACTGATGAATTACTTAAACCGTATGAGAAGATAATTGAAATATCCTTTCAATACAATCTATAACTGTTTTCACTAATGGAAAGCATAGCAACTAATGGTTTGTAATGTTTTTATCCCTTTCTCTACAAAATGGATGAAAAAATGAGACTCTATTTCGTAATCAACGATAAAATCTAATAATTAATTAAAGAAATAAAAATCATATTTTATTTCATATAATTATAGACTAATTAATATTCATATAAAAAGGGATTCCTATGAAATACAGTTTGAAAATCGATACAAAAAATTAAAGGGACTGTAATTCCAATAATTAGACGAATATTGTGCCGGATTTGTATGAAATTCGTGATAATAAAGATTTACTCGAATAATAAAATTCATTGGTTTATCAATTTTGGTCATTATTTTGGTGTAATTAATCATAAGATAATAATGACATTAACTAAATGTAACACAAAAATTGATTTATTATTAGTTTAATAATGTTTTAGTCTGTAATAAAAGCTGTCTCTCCTATTAAAGTGGTATTAAAAACTAGGGCTCAGAATAAGGCTCAGACTATAACTTAAAAATTAAATTCATTTTTTTGTGTAAACTTTATCTACAAATAAATACAACGAATAAAAGGGAGAAAAAACTAATAAATGAAATGAAATCTTTTTAATGTTATTTCAACGAAAAGAGTTTCGATTTTTATTTCGTTTTTCTCTCAATTTCTGTATAATTCTAACAAAAATAAGACTCAGAACCAATTTTCGGGAGTATATCAAGAATTTTAATCTCAAATTTGTAGTCAAATCGTGAATATTATGTTTGGCGTATGAGTGGAGTCATAATTGATTCGTTAGTTTCCTTTCTTAAGATTTTGAGCCATTTTTCGGTGAAAATAATTTATTGAATTAGAGATAGAATTACAGAATATTACAGAATATTCTTCACTTATTCTGCAGTTATTCGGTTAGTAATTCTCATTGAGTTAAACGCCTTTTCACAGAACATAAATTACTAAACCATTGCTTCAATGGAGCATAAAATGAAATGTTTGTTCAGTGCTCGTCACTAAGTTAGGTAAATAACAAACCAGGACACTATTTCCACAATATTATCCTCCGCTCTCATCGACAAGTTATTCTTAATAAAGGCTTTTTTGAAGAAGAAGAATAAGAGCCCCTTATTTGCAGAACTGTTAATACTGTTTGCCTGACAACAGATTTGGTTATTTCATCGCAAATACGTTTTTTATTAAAAACTCTTTTGAATTATTTAATATATTTTTTAATAAAAACCATTTTTCGATATATGAATATTCAAGTGAATAGGACTCTCTCTCTCTCTCTCTCTCTCTC
>JAQIXD010001620.1:0-13906 GCA_034699985.1 Minunthozetes semirufus
TGAGGGCGTGATTGGGCTTAGTTTTTTCACGGCGGGCGTGAGGAGGGCCTAGAAATTTTCAATTTTTCGGAGACTAAAAGCGACATCGTTTCAATTTGGAGAAGCAATTTTGAAAGGTTATGGAACATAGCTTATTAGCTCTTCATCATAAACAAAATTTGACCATAAGATGGGTTTATATTCCAAAATTTAAATAAATTGATTAAAATAAGATATGTTAGTATTAATAATATACTCCTTATTAAAAAATATTTTATGATCTGTTATTAAACACAATTTAGATTTATATAACTTTATTTAATTATAATTATATATTTTTATAATTAGTTAAATGAGACAAATGGGACGAATGGGAGAATAACTGTTGGACACGTAATATATCAAAACGTGATTTTGAAGAATGTTCTCATAAAAACTTTTGATATTTACTTGTCTTCCCCTCCGGTAATCTTTGAGCAAAATTCAGTTAATTATTTGTTTGAATGTATTATATATTTATTCAAAAATATTTTTAAATAAAATTCTTTCAATTAATGAATAAATGCGAGAAACAAACGATCAGTTCGTCTAAAAGAGAGTCAACTCTTAATTATTATGAATTTGGAGAATAAAAAGCCAAACGATTGCCAAAACTCTAATTAAGTCACAAAAATCATTAGTAAATACAGTGAAATCTTTTTTATGTTTTCCCTGAAAGGCCTATAGAAGTAATAAATTGGAAGCCAATCAAATCCCAAATTAAAATTCATTGAATCAAAGTTTGCGAACCGATTGCGAATCGAATGCATTTATTTGAGTAAATTATCACAAATTATTGATACAAACCATTCATTCCAATCGTTTATATAGTGATTCAATAAAAGCACTCATTCTTTGAAGTCATTTGACATTAGTTTTCTTCGAACAAAACAATGGAACTAATAATTAGGAAAAATATTTTTACTTTTATCGGTTTGTCTGCAAAAAAGGTGTTTTGACCGTATGTTTGAATAACAATTCAATTATCGATAGAACCAAACAGTGTTTGCAAATGTTTTTTTGTGAAACCTTTTTGTGGAAATACCAGTACTTAAAGTAAATAATATGTAAAACATATTTCCGATGAATTTGTTTTCCATTAATTTCGAGTCATTTGAGAGAAAAGTTTTTTTTTCAGTCAAAACATTAGTCAAAAGGCTTTTAATTTTTGGTTATTTTATTAAAAGTTTTGCAATTATTGGAAAAAAGAGTAAAACAAAGAAAAGATGAAAAATAATTATTAAATAATATTTTATTTGTTTTGATATCACATAAAACGGTTTAAATATATTACAATTAATCGAAAAATTACTAAAAACTAATCTTTTTTATCAAATTTGTCGTTAATTTGAAAATTCATTTGCATTTCATTCAAAGAACTAATCCTTACGTCAGAATCACTGCAGTTATTGGCGACAATCATAGAGTTGTGGCGATCCTCTGTTTGTTGTTGTTGTTGATCAAAATGTCTGTGCGGGTAATCGGGCGGACAAATGGATGAGCCGTAAAGGTTTTGTTGAGCGGCAGACGCCTCCAGAATGAAGTGATAGAGTTTAGTGTACTTTTCGCGCGCCATTTGACGCAAAATCATGAGCTCATCGTATTGTGATTCCATTGAATTCTTTTGTGAGAACATACCGTCCACTTCGTGTTGAAGACCCAAAATCTGATCCAATTTTCTCTTACGGCAGTTCTGTGCCGCAACTTTGTTCTTACCTAAACATATAAACACATATTTTAGGTCACAATTATAGAGACAAATGTTTTCACTCAATATATTTGAGAGAATTATTTGTTAATAAAAAGGGTTTTCAATATATTTATCGATTGAATGCCAAAAGTTTATGAAAGGAATGAATAATTTAATGAAATAATAAGTGAAAGCAATGAATACCTCTTCTTCTAATATCTCTGATGAGTGAGAGCTGCGCCTCATTTAACTCATATTTGGCTAATCTTTCGTTGAACTCATCGATCGGTAAATTAATGATATCTGGGGTCGCGATCGGGATTTTTAGCGCTTTTGCCCTCTTTTCGTCTCTATTCAGTTGTGCCTCTTCTGAGAGATTCTCCGAATCAGTGCTGTATCGACGCATTCGACTGTTAGACTCGTTTCCAGAACTGATCCAATGCTGAGCGCTCGACACTGATAGCGGAGACATACCATTGTTTTCTGAATTGTGTCCGACGTTCATGTGATAGGTGTGGTTATGAGATACCGATGAAACTGATGGCAAAGAGGGTCCATTGCCTAACAAATTGGGATTTTGAGACGATTGTAGGGATAGATCGGTATAACAGTAATTGTCAGTCAATCCATTTGTATAGCCATCAGAAAAACCAGAGCTATTATTAGAGTGAAGTTGGTTTGGGTCAAGAACTCGAGGATTATATGACTGTTCTTTGCTTTCATTTCTTCTTCCGAATAATTTATACTTTTTCTGAGCGCTATTCTGAGCGCTATTATTATTATTATTAGACAAACGAAACACATTTGAAGCAACTCTTCCGCCAAACTCATTATGATTGGGATCCCCGTTATGTGAAGAGGTCTCAGAACAGGAGTCAATCCATTCCTTTAGAAATAAATTGTTGTTTTGAAAAATAATATAATGTTTGGGCGGACGGACGGAATGTCCGATCGATAAATCATAGCTTTTATTTTATGGACTCAAATATTCAATGAAATATGTATTACTTGAGCGAAGAGTCGTATATTTTAATGATTTTCACCAATCATTTCACTCTTTTCCACTATTTTCTTAAGAATTTATTATTTAAGACAATCCTAATCATTATCTCAATTCATTACAATCTTCACAATTTCAATGATTATTACAATGACTGCCCTTCTGTCCTAATGTGTCGTTTAATCTTCTAAATACGAGATTAAGTTCCTGACAGTAATCGTAATATAAATTTCGTATAAATAACTATAATCTGTGTATATCTTAAGGATTTGTTAATTCAGAACAAATTACAAATGTTTGCCTCAAAATTCATTGCCTAATAAAGTGTTGTTATTGTGATTAAATCAATGTTCAAATCTATTAGGATCCGATACTCTACACTCTAACTGTGTTAAGACAGTTGGTTTCAAAAGTAATTCAATTGTAAAATAAGTGATAACTGTTTCAATGTTAAAATAAAACAATTGTTTTAATACTTCGCTTCAATTATTAAGAATAATCTTATTTTTTAATCCACAAAAATATAGGACAGAATATTAATAAAATATGTTTTCATTGGTTGTGGGAAACGTAAGACAAACCGAGAAATATATTCTTATGGAATGACAAGAGTTTTAAAAAATTATAGCACTGAAGAGGACGTCATTCATAATAAATGAGTGAAAATAATTGTCAAATCATCAGTAAATGTGTTGTACAACAAGTTTGTGACAAATTGAGGAGAAATCAAATAAAACCGAATATTTGTTTGTATTTAAAGATTAGATTAGAGAACGAAAACTAAAGAATAACTTACGTTATCGGAAAAGGTCTGAATCCTATCGGAACTCATTGAAGAAACGGCAGAATCACTGCTCGCATCCATAATGTCTTCATTGGTGGTGACAACTGTTTGATTGTTAGTTTGGCTCAAATGATGAGATGTCAAGTGATAGTGAGGTAATGTCTGATTAGTAGTGGTAGACATTTCTATCAGATGCAAGTCTTCATCCGATAGTAAGTCAGTTAATAAGTACTCCGAAGATGTGTTTTGAGAAGTTATTTGAGAAGAACTGTTGTTTACGTAAATTAAATCATTCATTTCGTTGCCATAAACAGTGGACGCACAGCCCATTTCAGGCATCGGTTCACTCGAATTGGTTAGAGTCGCCATCGAAGATATGAGCGCTGAACCAATATTTGATCCAACTGTTGGCCAAACAATTAAACAATAATTCATTTTTAAATATTTTATATGCAATAAATGAAAACTATAGATGTGATCGACTGTCGGTTCACACCTAACAACAACTATTGGCTTATTTTGGAGAAAATATAGAAAAACTATTTTAAGAATAGATAATAAAAAAGAAAAAAGTATTAAAGTTAAAAATTTATTGGAGAAAAAAAACTATAATAAAATTAAACTTAAATGAACTCAAATCCAATATAAGTGAAGACCTTCTATACAATTATTAGTTAAAATAATCAACAAATAAAAAAAGGAAGATTTGGATACCAAAGTGAAATGCACTTCAAATTCAATATTTAAATCGATATTTGAGATACAAATTGACAGAAAACTAAAGTTAATAATTAATACATAAAATGATTTCTATTAAAAGTTTTGTTTTCATTAAATAAAGAATAGACTAAAAGCACAAAACATTTTTGTAGGAAAATCCAAACAAATTGATTGAAGTCTGTCCACTCATTGATGTTTAGTTAAGCTAAATGGCTATCAATTGTTTGAATGTATTCCTTAAGACTTAAGTGATGTTTGAATTACTTAAAGAATAATAAAATATATTTTAGATAATAAAAGAAGAGACTGACCGACAAGACTGGAAGATGTGTATGGATTTGCCATTTCGTAGCTGTTGTTTGATTGGAGAGGAACCGAACGATTATCGTTAAGATTAGCAGCACTTGGATTGGCCTCAAAATAAACGGATGACTGAATATCTTGAGACTCAATAGGCATAAGTGAAGACACATTGGAAGCCGAGTGATATAAATTTGTGTCGGAAGCGTTCCAGCCATCAGTGAAAGAGAGGTCAGAGTTGACCTATAATTAAATCAGAAATGGAAATACATTTGACGTTAAAATTATGCACTTTTTTGTTCACCGAATAAATTAGGACTCAAATAGTAATACATAAAACTAATGAAATATGTATTACTATTGTATTGAGTCCTCTATTGAGGGGTTCATAGAGTTTACTCAATAAAACACAATTAGAATATTATATAATTGCATTCAATACAGTCTATAGAGGGTATACTCTGTAGTAAAGTATTACTGAAAGAACAGAATTTGATTAAAATCTATTGATTTGGCTCTTAATGAATGGCAACACAACTAAATACTAAACAAATTCTTATTTAATAATAATTCTAATAAAACAAAACATATTCTCAAAGATATTAAATATAATTAATTATAACATTAATGAGAGGAAACGAATAAATATTTCACTCAATTTGGTTCGGAGTAAATCTAATTACTCTTATTGTCGGAAATCAGTTGCCAATCATAGAGACAACAAATCAAATAAACTTACCGTCCGAAGAGTTCGCGACAATATTTGATTGGAACTAATACTATGAGGCAACACATAAAATGATGAACTTTGGACAGGCATTGAAGGAATTGAACACATCTTTAATGTATCTCAAGTTTGGCTTCAATTGAATTAATTTTAGTCTTCAATCGAAGTCGAAGCGAATAAGTGTGCGATCAGTTTGAGACCACTTTCAGAGCAGTTGAGACACAAATGAAGAGAAATAAGCAAATCATGCAATACTTGTATCGATGAGAGGCCACACGTCTTAACACACTTCAGGTAATGTCTTAACAAAAGGGACACTCTTTGGAGAGAACATCCAATTTCTTAAGGTATAAGAAATAGACAGTCGAGTCAGACTTCCGGAGGGGAGGAGAACCGGGTATAGATAGGCTAACACAACGACTTGAGGTGGAACCCAATATTAAAATACTCTAAACAAACACAAGACAAGTGGCTGTGCTGTGGTTGTGAACAACAGGACAACTATATTCTAATTATCCATTTGTTTTGCCTTCGAATTCAATCAATGATTTAAAAGCATTGAAAACAATGAGATTCAATAAAATAGCGATCAATCGATAATCAAGTCTTACATTAATCTCAAGAATCTCTTATCATAAGTAGTATAGAAGCGATCCATTCATTACATCCATTCTCTAACAATTGATCCGATATTCACATAAAAACACAAATTCTTGTCAAAAATTTTTCACAATTAATCTTCTCTTTGACACAAATATTGAACTCAACTTCTGATCACTTTTTGGGATGTGTTTCAGAATATCACAAAAGAAGAACAGAATGCAATCAAACGGCAAACAAAACGGTAGAAAAAATGGCGAATTGAGGTCAGACCCACCGCTTATTAGTTATATTTAATCGAATTAAACAAAATAAAAGTGATTGGAGTGTATGGAGTGTACGGAGTGGTGGCTAATCGTAAAGATATCAATAGATAATGTGATTCTGAAACACGAAAAGCGCACAAAAAACATTTCTGGAAACATAACTAACAAATAAAACAATGAATTAAAGCATTAGATCTGAAAAATAATTTTGGTTTTTGAGTCAAAATGAGTGAAAAGAGCACAAAACATGTCAATCCTTCGAAAATAGCAATTCTCTCCGCGTTCCGCATCTAAAGGAAGTTATTTCTTCAGTTTGTTTCACATAAATGGCTTTTAACTCAATGTTAACTCAATGAAAGTCAATACTAGAGTGTGCTCTCGGGTGGAGAGACCGTCCAGAGATGGGACACTACAGACGTGAGACTACAACAAATACACGCATTAAATATTAGACTTATTTAACATTTAATATAATATATAATATAATATGTAATAAACGTTTTGCAAACATTCTATGCTATAATGCAATGGATTCCTAAAAGACGTGGACTACCATAACATATGCCAATTGATCTGAAATCAGCCAATTGTTGGTCTATCGATAATAATGGTGTCGATTCTGTCGAGTGAAACCTTTATGGCTAATATTGTGCAATCAAAGTACAATCAAAGCCCTGTCCTCTAACATAGGATCACATCGAGAGAAGACAGTGAATCAAATAATGTCTCAAATAATGACGAATTACGTGACTTATTATGCGTTGAATTAAACAAAGAATAACTTCCTATAAATGCAATCAAAGTTATTATGTTTTTAATGAGTCAAAAGTGCAGTCGAAGTGCAGTTCCAAACATTTCAAACTTTTAAGTCTAATCAAAGTATTTAATATCATCTGTAGTGCTGTCAAGAAATCATTTAGAATCAGTGAGAAGGTGTGCCATATCTCCGATACAATTACTTTCACTAATATATCATATAATCATAAGTGAAATCTGTGCTCAAGTGATGGCCAACAACTGGAAACACTTGGATCGAGTAATAGATAGAGGAAAAGTCAGATTTGCATAATTGAGTTAATGTTAACTCTATATAACTCTATTAGTGGTTCGGCAGTGATTTGAGTCGAGACGGAGCCAACAAAAGTCACACAAATCACCACATTTTAGTTGAGGCCAGTCATTGGAGACAAGCGAAGGACAGTAAGTAAGAGATATTAACAAAACTAATTCACTCAATATATCGTTTGGGGTTTTGTCGCACTACAGGCTCCACATCAGTGGCTAACAATAGGCAAACATAAGGAGTAGTCGAGCCCTTCATATCGAGTAATAAATTGGAAATTTCAATATTTTTCAATATTTTGTAAGCAATGGTAAGCCATGTAAGCGATACCCATATTAACGATGTTAAGAATCCACTAATTTGGAGGCTATGAGGAGACTCCTCTCATGTGCTTTAACTCAACTCTTATTTAACTACTGATAGAAAAAGCGGTCTTTTATTCAATTATTCTTTGAATTGAATTTTAAAGCAAATACTTAAACATCTAATAACCAATTCGGGGGGAATAAGGGCTCAAATTATATGCCAAACCATATATTTATGACTCTATGACAGGAAGCACTACAACAACATAGAGTCCTCTCCAATCATTCAATTATTTCTATTGCGGTGTAAAAACACTTTCAAACTCTGCTTTCAATTGAAACTCATTTTCTATTGTTTTCAAACATAAGATACGAAAATAATGTCAATTAATGTCAATCAAAACTATACCGTATTTATCGATTGCAAAATGTCTGCCTCTTCGGGAGCCAAAAGTCTTTCGAGTTCATCGAATAATGAGTCCACGTCATCATCAATGGGTTCCAGAATAGGTAACATCTGATCGCTGGACACCAAGTCTTCGGGAAAGCTATTGGCAATGAGAGCGTCATCGAAATCATTGAGGAGATTGTTCTCAACAAATCCATCGTCTTCTCGATCGGAATCTTCGTAAATACGATCGCTTTTCAATACTTCATCGACTAATACAAGAAATGTGTGCTTTTGGTTAATATTGTGTTCATTTAAGTATGTAATGCAATGCTATCTCATTATGACTCTCGGATTCAAAAATTTAAATCGACTTATCATACGATAAGTCATCTCTTTTTCTATTATAGGCTGAGTCCGTCTCAGATATAGACATTATATGATTAAATCTATTCAAACCATTGTCTTGGAGTTAGTCTCCAAAACACACAATTCAGTATTGATTGCACGCGTCTACCGATCAATCAGTTCTATAATTATTCAAATAAATACGAGCGACGTCTCGACGACAAGAAGACAAGACGACAATTGCTCTGATGGCAAACCGCCGACTCATCACCTCTACCGGCAATTATCGATTCATAAAGAAAAGGACACAACATATCAACGCTTTTTACTCAAAAATGATGAGCCATTCAATAGTCTATTTATTTGGACTCCTTATGAGAGTTTGCACTTTTGGGCCCAAACACAGGCTTATGACCCCTTAATTAATTGTTTCCAATAAAACTTATATTCAATAAAACAAAAGCATATTATTAGCCCTCAGTTTAATATAAAATGGTTTATAAATGTCTCAATAATAGACTCTATTTATTCTTTAATTAATAAAATGGTAAAAGAAATCAATTTTCAAAACAAAGAATAGGTTTTATCGAAACTATAGTCAAACAGCGAATAAGATATTGAAGATGTGGTCAAAAATAGGGATCAATTGAAAAACCTTTCGCTCTCATACCTATTCTCTAAGTAATCAATTTCTCAAAAAAGATTCATTCAATTGCTTCATGTGATTGATTTTACCACAAAATAATGGATATGAAAGACAACTAATGAATTGAATTGAATCGATATTCACTTTTGGGATTTCCTCTTATGATTTAACCAAACAATAAATATGAGTTCAGATCTAATAATTGAATTATTTTGGACAACAAATTCAATAAATACAATGAAAATCAAATTTATATAAATTGAAAAACAATATTCAAGGGATAGACTACCCATAAGTATAACTTAATTATTCTGATTCTTAAAGAAATACTAAAATAAATAAAATAATGTGAAACCGATTGGCAATCATAGGATGGTTACTATCTTCGGTTATTCACGTTTAATATGTTTTCGAGAAATGTCTGAAATGTTATTAAAATTATTGCGATATTAAGTAAATATCAATAAATCATAATCTTGTGATACGACTGTAATTTGTGTCAAAAATATAATGACTCTTATTTTTCATACAATTTATTCTCATTTTATTCAATGATAACATTCTAATGAAATTTCAAAGAATATCTGAAATTCTGAACAAATATTTGACAATATTTTAATTCTATAATAAAATTGATTATAAAATACAAATACTTTTCAATTTATTTCTTTAAAAATTCTATTCATTATAACTATTAGTAATAATAGTCTATTACTATAAGATTATCATTAGATTGGAAACAATGTATACTAAAATTGAATTAAATATCAAATCAGTTGAAAAAATATAGGTTTGAATGAGAAGACGACAAATGATTTGTTAATCAAAGGAAAAGACATTTATTACTCGAATTCGTTATAAATATGAAAAAGCAATTCATCGAAACACAATTTAAGACAATTTCCAAGTTATTGTTGTTTTTCGAAAAAGATGTAACGATCGCATAATGACTCCGAAAATTTGATTTTATTTATAAACGAGGGGTCACTTCGTCATCAGCCAACTTAATTCAGAGGAGTAATCAAAGAAGGATCTACTACTTAACTTCGTTATATTCACCAGGGATAGCCAAGCTCGGCCGACTCAGAGTGGGGTTAGGGGGTAAAATGGAGGCCAAAATTGGCGGGAAACGGCCATTTTGTCCTAAATTACTGGTTCTACCGCAGCGTAAACGATAAATTCAGTTTAAATTGAGTTAAATATAACATAAATCCAATTAAATTAACAAAATCTATTGAAATAACGGACAAAATGGCGGATTTTCCTTGGAGGAAGGTCGATTTTGGCCGATTTTTCCCCAAATTTTTCCAAAATCTCAGGGGGGTATTTCAGGATTTTTCCGACTCAGGGGGGTTTTTACCCTAACCCCCCCTTGGCTATGCCTGATTAAGATTTCAATCGATAAAAGTGTGCACAACGATATTGACCTTATTCTGTACTCGTAAAGAGTATACATGTATACTCTGTGCCTTTCTTATATATTTTTGTTTGTTCTGTCTCATTCTAATTCAAATGAACAAGAAAATTAATGCTATAAAAGTGCAAGAACTCAAATATATTATTACGATATAAGGAGTTTTGTTTTCTTTTTCTTAAAAAAATAATTCAAAATAAAAGGAATTTTAAAAAAACGGAATACAAACGAAAGAAAGAGTTTAAATCTTAATCAGAAGGGTCTCAATGGGGTAAAGCAAAAGAGTGGGACTACTTCTTCCTAATTATGAATTGGGAGGATTTGAATTACATTTGATATCTTATGCATAAAACTTGATTTCTTGCAATAAAGCTATTGTGAAGAATACAAGAAGACTGGCTTTCAATTAAGTTTTGTATTTTTATCTCAAAAAAGAATATTGTCTTCAATTAATTATCTTTCTTTGTATTCATTCAAATAATTTTATTCTAATTTTAGTACTCATTATATTTACTCCTTTTAATTAAAATAAGAGAAAATTCAAATCAATTTCAATTACAAATGGTCTCAAAAGTATGCGAAATGATTAAAATAATACTCAATTCAGTTGAGATATAAACCTTTTTTACAGGAAAAGCAATATTTGCAACATTTGTGAACAACAATACTCTGAATGGTTTTTTGCCTTAAAATTATAGTAGGATTCAAATAAATGGAGATTATGTGAAAACTGACGACTATTTTGCTTCATTTGCCAAAATATTTTACTCCATTTACACCAATAGTGTTTATGTAAAGATATTTTACAAAAGACAAAGATAGGATTGCCTTCAATCTGATGCACTTATATTCAATTTTTATTATTGTTTTTCACTTAATGGCCATATATTCAGCCGCTGTTGAGTGCAATCAAAGCGTTTTTGAAGCGCTTTAGTATTACTGATAAAAGTAATTTACAAACTAATCAAAGGCACAGACATATAACGGGCCAAATGTATGATCGAAGCATTCATTTCACTCATTTCTCTATGTTTTGCACTAAAATCAAACATTCAGACAATGTTTGGACCGAAGAGAAGAAAAGAATCAATTTTATTGACTCTATATTCATATCCTGTAGTGAAGCGATGCCTTTATTTGAGTCAATTTCCTTATGCAAGACAATAGAATAATGAAGAAAAAGAGGAGCAAAACAGCAAAACCAATGAGTATTTCAATAGAAAGGGACAATCAATTCAAACAGAGAGCGTGTCTTGAATTCTATAACTATTTAAACGAGAGTTTTCAGAATTGCATCTAATTTTACAAATTTTGTTTCCCATATTCAATGGACAAATAGTATCATGCAATATATGAATACATGGAATATATTCTCTATTATAGCATATGTGCTGATCAAACCACTCGTATATCACATTCTTTGCAAATCAGTTTAAACAAAAATAATAGAAGAGATGCAAAAAAACGTGAATATATTGACTGAATTTTGAAGACTTTACAGATATGGAGTTCTTCGCTCTTTCATTGAGAAAAAGAGTCAAATCTCTGGAGAAATAGATCTGACTCTGAGTGAGCTCTGAACTCAAAACTAGAAAATCTCAAAAAATGTAAGGGAATTATCTGTTGTAACTCTACTTAAATCTGAACATTTTCTAGTGTCCCAAAATTCCATTATGAATATGAGTGCCAAACATATATTATTACAGTGAAGTTATTGGAGAGCTCTTACTATTTTTCTTATAAAGAATTATATCATATAATAAGTTATAAGAAGTAATAAAATACTTTTCTTATGTAATGATTAACAGAAGAATAAGAGATTCAGTTTTTTCCACTGCTTTCGAATTCTTGTGTCAGAATATCAGACAAACCTTTTATTCAGTTTTAAATTTTCTTTGAAAGCAATCATTTAATTTAAATAAATTAATTTAAAATTCTTTTTACTAGTAATTGATTCATGCAAATTAACATATTTTGGGAATACCAGTGAAAACACTCAAACAATTTTCCCTAAATATCAATGAGTTTGAGAAAACTTTAATTAAATTTAACCGAAATTCTTCACAAAATTAAATATAAAATAATAAAAGAGTGAAATAATTAGTAGATTTCTGTCATATGAATAACTAATGGTTTAGTTTTTGCATCAGAAAAGAAAATGACACAAAAGTAGACAAAAGTGAAGACAATAGAGAAGAACCAAATTATGTAAGACTGAGACAACTGTCCAACAATTATATGAATTTCACACATTTGGCTTCAGATTTGACAAAATATATTAAATTTTATTCATAAAAGTCACAGAAATAAAACTTAATATAAACTTACATTTTAGTAATGGTTTTGTTTTTCGGTAATTAAATAAACGATTAAACTGCGGTTTACGACAAAAATTTAATTATTTTTGTTTAGATTTATATTTAGTATTAATTGAAATTCTCTTTTATTAAATTTTAGTCTTATAAGTCTTATAAAGAATGCAAATATAAACTTAAATTTATATATACTATAAATATATTAAAATTTAGTTAAATCCAAAGTCTAATCGAATTAACTATTATTTAAAATATTTTAAAATACCAAAAAATGAATAAGACTTTTTTGTATTCCCATTTTAATCCCATTGTCTTTTAAAATAAATACGCAAGGACAATGCAAATATGCAAAATTCAAAACTTAGGGAAACAATAGAATCAATAACAAAGTTGACTTAACTTTCTTACTATTATTACTAAAAACTCTAAAACAATAGTATTCCGAAAATTTATTAACTGAACACAAAAATTTGCATTTTGTAAATATTTGATGACATAAATAGTGTTTATCTGAATTTCTATTTCATATTTTGAAGCTTTACTCGAGTAAACAAAATATATTAGCCAGACTATTCACATTTTAAATTCCTTTGTATCAAGTGGTGGACATCTCTGTTATTGTGTCAGATTTTGTTGAAAGCGATGCTATATTTTGTCTTAAAATCAAAATCAATTAAACTTTGAATTTGTGGATCAAAAAGACAAAAAAAAAGAGAGAGAACTAAATCTCAGAATATTTGAAACAAAAAGAGTAGGAAAATGTTTAGTCGATTCTATTGGCAAATAGTGAACATTGGTTTCAATATTTCGCTTTCGGCGCAACATTTTTCAGTTTCTTTTCAGTGACTATCGAATGACTGAGACTTCAAATCACATCTCGTTTAAGACAGAGATCACAAAAACGACATATAATGGGCTCGAATTCGCGCTCTATTCGTGAGAATATTCACATCATTACAATTATAGAATATCTTATATAAAATAAATTGTATGAAAGGCAACAAAAAATTTAAGTAAAAGTACTGGAAATAACATTTTGACATTCTTTCAATTGATTTGTGTATCTCAGGAAAAATTTCTGAACAGTTTTTTTGCTCGGAATCCTATTTGTGTTCAATACTCACGTTTACTCATAAAATCTTATTTTCTCTCTTTTGCCGACTTTTTTGTTATTTAATTTCGAGTTTTTTAAAGAAGAAAAACTGTTTTCTTTCTTATTTAGCAAAACATTTTTTACTCAACTCTATAGAAGTGAAAAAGGAGAGGAGAGGGGAGAGGGGAGAGAGAGAGAGAGAGAGAGAGAGAGAGAGAGAGAGAGAGAG
>JAQIXD010001621.1:0-13906 GCA_034699985.1 Minunthozetes semirufus
CAACAAATATAATTACTATTCCTTCCATTTGTTGAACAACTGTTCCCTCGATATTCATGTCATAAAATCGGGATATTTTGCGAACAAGACTTTGGCCTCAATTATAGTTTTGAGTACAACGGGTGACGATACTGAGGCCACTCTCGATGGCAAACCTATTGACGCACACCATAAGGGAACGTTCTTTACGCTAACTGTTGACATAAAGTTGGATAACAAAAAAGTGGGCGAAAAGTGGAATATTAAGTGGAAATCAAGAAAAACCAATTCTTGTAATATTGTTTGAAATCAAAATCAAATGATTTATTAAATTTATTGAAATAAAATGGAAGAATAAATCAAATTTATTTCAAACATCGGATGCCATTTCATAACTCTTTGGATACCATTTGGCATAAATTGGTCTGAAGTTAAACAGATCCGGTTGTCCCATATGTTTGAGTTTTAGGTCAGATTTAGACCATTGGAAAGGGGTCTGTTGTTTATCTGTAGGTCCACTCACTGCCAACATTTCCAAATTCCAGACCAATGAAGAATTAGTCATTTTTGCATCTATAGCACCCTCTCCTCTGTGTGTCCACTCAGAAAAGGCATACTTTCCTTTTGGTTCGTTGAGGTCATTGCGGGCAGCGATTGCGAGGTCTGCAGAATAGGATGGATTACAGGTCTGGTTATAGACTTTACACTGAGATAAGGCATCATTTCTGAAGTCATTATAACGCATCAGTCCATACAATGTCTTCATATCTTTAATGGAAGACTGGTCTCTCCTGAAGATCTTTGCGCGGGCGGTGTTATTATATGTATAAAATGGCCCATATTTTTCTGCCATTTCTGCGTTACCGGTCTTATTGAATTGATCTATGAAATATGGGACGTTATAAGAAGCCCAATAACCCTGTGCTCTGAGGACATGAGTGACGTCTTCAGCTCTAATCATTGTCGGCATTTGTTCTATAATCCAAAGCAAGTCATTCGGCAAATCCGAGACTTTTGTTCCTCTTTTGAACAGTTTGTAGTCAACGATCATAAACTGGTTATTATAAGTTCCGCTATTGTATTGACCGAACAAATCGGTCCACTCTTTGCCAGAATTGGCCAAACGGTTAGCGATAACATTGCGGGCGAACTCGAAGATCATATCATCTGCTCGAATGTGTCTGAAAAGAGAGAGGTTATGATTTTGATTTGTAGTCTCCTGAACTACAAGACCAGATGAAAGTACATAGAAGTCATCTCCGGATAGAATAGTTCCTGGATATGAGGGAAATGACACAGAATTGCCGGCAATCCTTTTCTTTGATTTAATTGAATTGAAGGCAAAGTTATATTTCTTGATTATCCTAATCATTGTGTCGTAAGTACTCCATGTGTTGTGCGCTATGAATAAATCGCTGCCATCGGGTAATGGCTTTACTATTGCTGAGCAGTGATTATAATCAGGTTTAGTTGTTCCCGGGATCACTATTTTTTCAAGAGTACTCAACTCTGATGCAATGTTTAGCAGAAATATTTCGGTCAAATATTTAGTTTCGGTGGTATTTATGGGAACATTGTTTTGTATTTTCCATAAGTCGTATCCCATTTGCATTCCTTCTAATTGTTTGTGGATTAGATATAACTGATGCCAATAATCACTATCCCTGTGCTCTTCGATCATTTTTTCGGTGAATAATTTGTTATTATCAACAAATTGTTTGAGTGATTGACAAAACTTCTGGGATTCCACACAAAGACCATCGATATTATTCTTGTAATTCAAGTTAATTAAATCTCCAGTTAAATATCCCTCCAGAGCTCCGGCATAATATGCCTGAATATCATCGGCAAAAGTGTCAAATGTCTTGAGCTCTAAATTTGCCCAACTTTTGGTGGAATCAAAGATAAAAGAATAAATAAAATTGAAAAATAATGTATAGTTGAGTATCTGATAATTACCCTGTTTTGTTGATGTTATTCTCGTATATCATGACAGCTATGATGTCGTTCGAGACATTATCGATGGTATTCCGTAAAGAATTGACGGATAAAATATTTCCATCGCTTTTAACCAAATGATATTTTAGTGAAGAAACGGATTTCAATAGAAAAATGAATAAAAGAAACTTTAAATTCATTTTATTCATTCAATTACTCGATTAATATTAATTGAATTCAACTTTTGATAATTAATAATTACACTCAAAACGTTTAAAATTTAAAAACTTAGAAACATAAGAATTTATTGGAATATTTTTTATAACTTTAATCCTATATATGCAAGGTATTTCACTATTATTTAGGTGAAGTGTTTTACAATATTTGATACACAATTGAGGAACAATTTATTTTAAATGAGAAAATCTTTGCCTTTTATTTCAATAGTTGACTCATTTATTTATATGACCAATTTAAAGTAGATCTTGCAAATCAACAAATTGGAACTTTTTTCAAGTGATTTGATAAGAATATCAAAAAAAGATAACAAAATAAGTGAAATAATTTCATTTGAAAAGTTCAATAGATTACCCAATTATTAATAAAATGTTGAATTGAATCACAGTTTGAATCATACAAAATGAGGACTCTTTTATTGATTGCTTTAATTGTAATCAAAACAGTTATTTGGTCATCAAATGCAAGTCTTAACGATCGATTGGACTGTCATTTAGAAGGTTTTATTTCTTACAACTGTATATGAAGTACTTTTTAACAAGATAATTGTGATTTATAGTTGATTTCAAAGTCGATCAAAAGTCATGCGAAGAAAGGGGTTGTATTTGGGACTCCCAAAAGAGATCCGATGACATTCCTATCTGTTATTTGGACACCAAGAAAGTGGGTTACAAAAAGACTAATGACATGAAGAAAGCGGAAAATGGTTTGCAAATTGATTTGATTGTCAAAGAAACCGCAAAAACTATTTTCAAAAATGCAAAACAAATCGAGAACTTGAAACTCGAGTTCACTTATCTGACGGATCGTATTCTTAGATTCAAAATCATAGATCCAAAGAATGCCAGATATGAAGTGCCGTTTCAGAAGAATTTCCCGCTTTTGCAAAGTGGTGTACAAAAGACTGAAGAAAAGGATCGCTTTTATAGCGTAGACATCAATGAAAGTAAAGATGACTTCAGTTTCTCAATCAGTAGAAAGTCTTCCAAAACCAAACTGTAAGACAAATATTTACAGACATTTTGTCAAACATTGAAATTACAGATTCAACACATCTATCGGAGGGATGATATATAGCGATCTATTCTTGCAAATCGCAACATATTTGCCCACAAGAAACGTTTATGGATTGGGTGAAGACACCCATCACTCTCTTAGACATAAACTGGTTCAGTATAAGACATATCCGATGTTCAGTCAGGACTACCCAACCGGAGAAGTATAGATTTGCTTACAAAATGACTTTAATAACAATAATTGAAATGACTAATGATTTTTCCCTTCAATCTTATCAAAGGACGACATTAATGAATATGGTGTCCATCCCTTCTATACTGTCCTCGAAGAAGATGGTAAATCGCACGGAGTATTATTATTGAACAGCAATGCAATGGGTATTTAATATAATTATCTATTCTGGTTAAAACTATTAATTTGTTGTGTTTGTAGACTGTACGCTCCTTCCAGAGCCCGCCCTTTCATTTAAGACTTTGGGCGGTATTTTAGACATTTTCATATTCGTTGGCGACAGTCCGGGACATGTCATTGAATTGTACACCTCTTTGATTGGTAGACCAGCGATGCCTCCCTTCTGGGGATTGGGATTCCAATTATCACGTTGTGGTCATCCAAATACTTCTGAAGTACAATCTGTGATCGAGAGGAATAGAAGAGCGAAAATTCCTTTGGTTTGAAATTGAAGATAATTTTTATATTAAAAATGAAGTGATTTTATTTGATAGGATGTAATGTACATCGATTTCGATTACATGGACAAAAAACGGGATTTCACTTATGATCACCAAAGGTTTAGTGGATTACCTCAGATGATAAGCGATACTAAAGAGAAGCACAACCTTCGCTGGGCTTTTATTGTTGATCCAGTAATAGAGGGCTCTAATGATCCTAAACTCATCCCTCCCTTCACTGATGGCTATAATAAAGACGTTTTCATAAAATACAATAAAAGTGTGGCCAAAGAACAGCGATATAACCCACCGAATGTACCCTTGGATAAGGGTGTAATATATGGTAAGTTGTGGCCGGAAGGTCCCGTAGCTTTCCCCGACTTCTTCAAGAATGCGACTCATGAGTGGTGGCAAAAATGGATCCATTATTTCTACAATGATTTGAACGTCAAATTTGATGCCCTTTGGATTGTAAGACATTAATAAAAATTACTTAAAAGAAAATAATTGATTTCTCTTTAGGACATGAATGAACCAGCTAATGAACTCGATGGCAGATATAGCTGTCCTCAGAGTAAATATGATTATCCAGAGTTCAGAATAAGTAAATCAATCTATGGTTTTAACTGAAGAATATTATTATTATAAGTATATTATTCTGATTTAGAGTCAAATTATGTGAATAAAAATGCAAAGAATTTATCTCATGGCTCATTATGTATGGTTGCAGTTCAGGGAGAGCATGATCAATTTCTTCATTATGACGTTCATTCACTTTATGGATTATCCGAAATGATTTCTACTCAAAAGTAATTTTTATTTAATTTCAATTTATTTTAAGTCTATTTATTTAAATTGAAAAATCAGAGCAATTCATTCGGTGACCGGAAAGAGAGGGTTTACTGTCTCGCGTTCTACTTATGTGTCTTCGGGTAGATATGGCGCTCATTGGTTGGGCGATAATACAAGCAAATGGTCTCATCTTAAGTACTCAATCATAGGAATGTTGGAAATGAATTTGTTTGGCATTCCTTTCGTGAGTTTATACATGTATTTAAATTATTTGTACTTAACTTTTCTCAACCAAAAGGTGGGACCAGATATCTGTGGATTCATTGGTAACGCTACGCCAGAACTTTGCAAGAGATGGGGTGCTTTAGGGGCTTTCTATCCTTTTAGTCGCAACCATAACGCTGGACAATTGGATCAAGATCCCGCTGTTTGGGCTGAAAGAGGTCACCCAGAAGTGACTCAAACCATAAAATATTCGTTGAATTTAAGATACGTTTTTCTGCCACATCTCTATACTCTGTTTTATAAGGCACACACTTTGGGTCAAACAGTGGTCAGACCCTTATTTCATGAATACCCGACAGATAACAATACATTTGGAATCGACGAACAGTTTATGTTAGGCTCTTCTCTCCTCATATCTCCCTTTCTCTATGAAGTAAACTATTTATTGAAAAACAATTCAAAAATTCTTTAAAATATTGTTATTTTCAGAACCAAACTGAAGTTAAGGCATACCTTCCAAATGATATTTGGTATTATTTGAAGGATTTTCGTATAACTAAAGTCAATACTACGGGACATATAACTCTTGACGACGGCCAATATGGAGTACCTCCAATTCATTTAAGAGGAGGTTCTATAATTCCTATTATTCTTGAAGGCAGTCCTGACGCAATAACTACCCAAGAGCTGAGAAACGGAAGTTTAAGCCTTTTGGTATTTCCTGACAATAAAAAGATAGCTTCTGGTCAACTATTTTGGGACGACGGGGAGTCTATCGACACAATTGCGAACAACAAATATAATTACTATTCCTTCCATTTGTTGAACAACTGTTCCCTCGATATTCATGTTTTAAAATCTGGATATTCAGAGATTCAGACTTTGGAAGAGATTAGTATTTTTGGGGTAAATGATGATACAGTAGAGGTCACTCTCGATGATAAACGTATAGGTGATTTTCCTACAAAGAGTGGTTACCTCAGACTTATAAATCTAAAATTATATTTTAAAACTAAAGGAGTGGGTGAAATGTTTACCTTCAAGTGGAAGTCAATAAAAACTAATTCTTGTAATATTATATAAGTTTGAACTAAATGTGATTACAATCTGATTGTTTTAACGAATTTGTACTTCAGTTTCGATAAATAAAAATTTTAAATAAACAAAAATATATTATTATTTGCGATAAAAAAGACCGTTTAGTGTTTGATATTTGATAATAAAAATGAAACTATAATAGAATCTAATATCGATTTAAGTTTGAAATTATGAAAAATAGTGATAAATGAACATTTCTGAATTTTATTTTTATATTTTATGAAATTGCTAGGTTACTCATAGAGATTATGAAAATGAATGAAACAAATAGATCGAGAATTGATTGATAGAAATCGACTGAGAATTTAAGTTCAATTTTAAAATAACTACACAAAGAAATATTATGGCGTAACTAAATTGTGTGAACAAACTTTAGCATTATGTCTGAATTGAAAAATATTGGAAAATTATCATCAAGATTAAATTTCTGCGATCAATTGCTTGATAGAATTAGTGAGAAATTCTATTTAATTGGTTTATCGCACTTCAAATTAAATCAAGAGAAGAGAAACCGATTTTATTCGCCGATAATTATATGTGTTTTCAATTCAATTGTTTTGATTCGAGAATTGGCTTCACTTCTGATAAACGATCGAAAAGTGTCTCTAATTTTAGGCGATTTGTCGTTCAATTGGAGACTGAAAACAATGTGGAACTTTACTATTATTTTTGCCGTTTGTTTGATACTCAGTTCACAATTCAATCATTTTTATTATTCAATTGAAAACATTCATCCCTTTTGGTTAAATAAGAAGTTCATGAAAGACGAGTCTTTAAATGAAAGCAACCCTAAAGTTAAGGCATTCTTCAAATTCTTAGATTTCTTTGGAGTTTTTTGGATATTTTTTGCAATTTCTATTACTATTATTGTTTATTCCTTCAATTGTTCGCTTATCGAAGTCATGATATTCGGAATACTAGGATGTATTGGCAATTCTTATGTAGCCCTTCATGCAGCTCAGACTGCTTTAATTCAGGCAGTTTACTTTTGTGTCTTCTGCTTTAAATGTAAAACTCAATTGAAGTTAGAAAATATAAGATTAGATAATTTATCATCAAGATCAATTAAAAGGCAAAATGTATTAATTAGAGTAATGTATTGGAAAACTAATGCATTAATTAGAAGTAATTTATATCCAATAATCGATTGTTTGAAACGATTGAATAGAATTCATATTAAAATTGAAAGAAATAACACTTTTTGGTCAAAATATTTAATAACCACTGGAATGGTGTTTAGTGGTATGTGTGCCGTCATATTTGCACAGTTAACCGGTGATAATGAATCGTTTATTTGGCCATTTATTATTTTAATAACGTTGAGTTCAATCGCTTTCTTAGCATTTCTATTCATATCTGGTATTAGAGTTCATAACGAGTCAAACAATTCGTATCCGATTCTCATTAAATGCTTTTATAATTATAAACTCATTTCAATTCCAACAAAATTAAAGGTAAATTTGACTAAAAATTTATTCAATTATTGATATTCTAAAGATAGGTTGGCATGGTCAATCATAATTAATTGCTATTTTTATTGTAAATTTAGATATTGATATTCATAGAAAAAGTAAATGTCAAAAGAGTCGGATTCTCTTTTGGATCTCTTTTTATGTTAAATGAGTTTAAGTTTCAAGAGGTAAGTTTTTGATTATATTCTGAAGAATGCTCTAAATTTAGTACTTTTAGTTCACTTTAATGGTAATGGCAATATCATTGAAGACAATTCAAATTGCAATCAATATTTCCTATAAATTCCCGTTAAATTGAACAAATAAATTGTTACAAATAAGTTTTAAGTAAACAAAAATATGTTACAAAGTATTTGTAATAAAAATTAAGAATTTGAATAAAAAATAAAAGCAATAAAATCTAATATCGATTTAAGTTTGAAATTATAAGATAATTAACTTGATTTATATATATTTATAAAATGTTGATTTCTCCTCAATAATTCATAAAATTGTGACAAATTTTAATTCTGAATTATTTTTGAAAACAATGACTTTGGAAGGTTACTCATACCAATGAAAATTGATGAAACAAAAATCGATTCAGATTCAGTTTAACTTTAAAATTACTAAATTAATAAATGTAACACTGAATTGAAGTAAACCAGAACTATGTCTGAATTGAAAAATATTGAAAAATTAAATCAATTTTAAACATGGTAAATGCTAATGAATTTTTCATTTTTATTGCTCATTTACATGTAGTTACTGATATTTATAGAAAAAGTAAACGCTAAAAGAGTCGGATTCTCTTTTGGGTCTCTTTTTATGGTAAATGAATTTAAGTTTCAAGAGGTTAGTCATCAGTCAATTTATCAAAAATTCATACTCTTGTACTTTTAATTCATTCTAATGTTATGGAAATATCATTGAAGACTACTCAAATTGCGTTCAATACTTTGAAATTATCGTTTTATTGAGACATTTAAATTGAGCCAATAAATAGTTTTTAGTCTCAGTATTGAAATGTTTTTGCAAATTCTTTGTCAGTTTTCTAATTCAAGAACGATATTGCATTAAGAAATGACCTCATATATGCTCATATATGCACAGCATAGACAACATATTTACAAAAATATCAAAAGAATAAATTTTTTATTTTATTTTATATAATAAATGATCAAAATATTTATCGAAATATAAGTTTTGTGATTTAAAAATACAAATATATACAGTTACCTGTGCTCTAGTCATTAGAGCACAGGTAGTAAAACTTTAATTAATAGTCAATACTATCTAAAACTGATGACCGCGTCGTGTATTGTGGGATAAACACAACTTTTGTCCACATTTTGGAAGAACTTCGCCCTCTCAAGCATTTCCATCACATGTATCGGACACGAGACCAGACATACCGTTATATTCTGGTCTTTAAGTATTTTAATCACTTCTGTGATGGCGTCGACACCAGATCTGTCCATAAACGGTACGCAAGACATGTCTATTATCAGTGCTTCCGGTCTTATTTGTGGCTGTTTTTCGTTCTCACCATCACTGAAATCACCAGAAAAAAGATAATTAAAGAAATTTTTCTGAAGAGATAAATAAAGACATTACTTGTGATTATCGATGACCTGAGTAGTGGTCAGGACTTTGTTCTTAAAGTTATCAATACTTAAGTAGAAAATTGGTGAACAAAATCGCAATATTTTTATGCCATAAATCTCTTTCGCTTTAATATAATTTTCAATGTCTACATAGATCTCTGTTGAGGGCAGACATCCCAATAGGGATGAGGTCGGCCTGAGTGTCATAAAAATTTCCATTATTACCAAAAATTAGTAAAAAATCTTATTCATTGCTTACATAACGAGTCGAATGAGAATCACAAATATCGCAATACTTATACCAACATAGAGTCCGAGGTCAACGTCCAAAAATATCACACCTAAGAACGTTACCAACCAAGCAGTCTATCCATTAGGAGAGGAAACAATTAGTAAATAATGAAATTTATTGGATAAATAGTTTTAAAGACTGACCGCATCCAGTTTTGAGACGAACCAAATCCTTTTGAAGTCTCCGATTTGCATAAACATAGTCTTGAGGGCAACGATTATTATACAGGAAAGGGTGCACTATAAAGGGTTATCCAAAAAAGCAATTAATTAAAACTCTTTTAATTAAAAAACAAAAATCAATTTACTTTCGGTAAGTGATAGAGAAATGGGGCCAACAGTAAGAGCACAGTCAGTATTACAAGACATGAGAATATACCGGCCACTTGAGTTTTGCCACCAATTCGTTCCTGTATTGTACTCCTGGACAGTGCGGCCGACGCAGGATAGGCCAAGAAGAACGAGGAGAAAACATTGGCAGAGCCCAGGGCTATGAGCTCTTGGTTGGCGTTCACTTCATACCTGTGCTTCTTAGCGAAAATCTTGGCCAAAGAGAGCGATACCGCAAATGTCACGATTCCTATAATCACGCAATCAATGAATACATCGCCGATAAAATCGAGTCGAGGAACAGTCGGGTCTGGAAGTCTGTAATTAGTAATTAGCGAATAATTAATGTTAATTACCGTCAAATGAATAACAAATTGCGATAAATAACTAATTTTTATCACAATTTTGTCCCAAAATAACCCTTTTCTCAAAAACTATAAACATTTTATTCCAAGAATTTGATCCGAAAAGTGATAAACAATTTTTCGGTGGTTTTAGTGAACAACACTCTCATTATTACAAATATTTTAAGCACTAATTAATGCACAGTATATAAGAAAGCCTTAATTAAACGTTTGACTATAAAATGAATTTAGATTTGAAACGAATATTATAATCATTTAATTATGTAATAAAAATTCAAAAAATATTAATAATTAATGAAAGATATTGAGAGGAATGGGAGCATTCAATTACAGGATCAGAATAATATTTTCAAAATGTACTAGTTAAATATGTTAATCATTTAATCAGAAATAATTCGTATAATATTTCGATAGAACATACCCCGTGGGAACTTCCCCAACCACTACCACATGAAACTTTTTGTTAATGTTTATAAGCCATGAGCTGAGTGTCGAAAATATAACCACTAATAAGTCAATCGGAATCGGGAATGAGATTCTCTTTTTGATTCTGGGTTCTGCCCACTCCTTGAATACCAAGAGTATTGTGATCAGTATCGCAGAGAAGACAATTGTAGCCACATTTGATTTTGGTAAGCTTTCTCCTATTTTAATCCAGGTCTATAGGAAGGGGTGAAAACAATTAAACAATAGATCAAATCATTAAAAAATCATAGATTTATAGATAAAGAGATTATATTTATCCTTCAATTTGCAAATCAATAAAAAACTTATAAATAATATCTCATAAAAATAATAATAGGTTTTAATGAATTATTTGTTAATTTGATTCTCATTTCAGAGACTAAATGAGTTGAGAGTTAAGGCAAACAAAAAACCAATGAATTCCTGATTTTCTTCAAACGATTAACGAAATGATTAATCGATTTCCTACTGAATAAATAATGAGTATTAATGACATTGAGATTTTGTTTTATTCAATTTTCTTCTTCACTTTTTCACCCGATTCTAAAATTCCAGATTCGTTTCGCTGATAACCCTTTTTATAACTGAAATCACTTTCATTTAATTATTTGTAATCAAATTCGCGGAAAAATTTAATCTGTTTTTAGGCCTTAATTTTTGAAAATACAAATCTATACTCATTTTTTGTTTTTTATTCAACTCTCATAAAAATGTTTATCATTTTAATCGAAAATCAATTAAAGCTTTTGATGAAAGCTAAACATGAATAAGTATTCAAATTAATTATCGATTCATGCATAATAGTGGTGACCAAGAATATTAAATAAACTGTAAATATCGATTAATCCAAAGACTAATATACAAAATGTCTTAAATATAGTTTGGGATAAAAAAAACAGCAATTTTTGTCTTGTAATCATCCTTTTTCTCGAGTCTAGACTGAGGGGCCAAGTTGGGGTCCAATATTTTATGGTAGTGGCTAGACTAATTTATGGTTTAGTTTGGTAAGCTTAGCGACTGTATTTGCACCATTGGCTATAATTAAGAGTGTTAATTTTTACTCGAAATTATAGAGTTATTGCAATTTATTATTACTGAATAACACCCTTTCCTCCTCTATTTGGCGAAAGACCTTCAGATATCCCACTGATTATGATAGCAATCTTTTTTTGTTAGAGCACACCATCACTTGAATGATAATCAATAAATTGCTGTCTTCTGGACAAGACATACCTTAATGAGTTTTAGAGGACCACTCCTTTGATTGGAAATACTGAGGCCGAGTATGTAATTCATCTGAGAAGTCGCCACATGAAAGGCAACAGCAGTTGAAAAGCCTGACACTAAATGATCGGACAGAATAAGGGACAGAGAGCCCAGGCTTAAGAATCCCATCGCTATTTGCACAAAACCGGTGACAATACAGACAGTGGTCAGTGCCTCGAGAGTAGTGGGCGGCCAACTCAGTGTTGTTGTCTCATTTGTGGTGGCGTTGAAGATGGTCTGGTGTGTGGCCACTGACCCTAACTTGGCTGCAGTGTTGCTCAGCATAAGAGAGGCGACGGCAAACGAACCAATCGATATGTGACGGGACGTTCCCATCAGTGTATATATGAGTACCGGAAAGAAGGAGACATAGAGTCCATTGACAGCATCCAAACCGGCCAACAGTGAGTAGGCGATGCCCTGAGGTATGTGCAGAATTGATATCGTGATTCCAGCGATAAAGTCGGGCAACAGATAGCCTCTGAGTTTGTATTTCGGTAACCATTTGATGATTGGAAACAATGAGATAAACCAATGAAGAAATGAAAACCTTTTCCACCATTTGTTCACTTCTTTAGAAACGGTTTTGTGAAGAGGAATGTGTTTCTGGGGTTTCCTCCCGTATTTCACAGTAAACTCGTCCCAATCGATGGCATCTCTTTTCACATTAATAAGTCTGTTATTATTCATTATTTGATTAATTGATTGTAGATTTTGTGACACATTTTGCGAGGATTCAAATGAAGTATTCCTCGACACTTCATCTTCAATGTCGAGCGCTGTGTTAGTCATACCGTTGGAGCCGTACTTTGGGTTCATTTGTTGATGAAATTGTTTAATTGATAAAAATTAATTGTAATTTGAGTATTGAGTGGTTATGACATCAAATGAGATGAAAAACAGTTGTCTTTGGTTTTGATTTAACACAAAAAACATCAAAACTTTTTCTGAAAATAAATAAAAGGAATAAATTATTGAACAGTTTTTCGAAGAGTAGTCTAAATCGAGAGTAAAGTCAAGTGAAGTTATCTTCAAAATAATGCAAACTTTGTTGAGAAGGGAAACACCTTTTTATTTGTTAATAAATACCTGACTCACTATAACTGGTGTCAAGTATTTCAAGAGATGTTTTCGGGAACTAAACTAATAATTTATAGCTCTTTGTGTTAAATAAAACCTATCTATCATTCATTGAAAGTTCACTTTTTATTGCAATTTTATTCAATAGATATTTGAGAACTGTTTCTAAAGTTTGATAACATTTTGGACATAAAATTGGTTTATAATAATTGCGAATAAATGCTTGAATTAACTTAATTTCTCGATTAATATATCCATCAGAGATGTGCAGACCCTGAAGGGTCTAATAGTCTGAATAATCCAATTATCCGAGTTTGTATACACCCTGGTATTTGTTAGTTTAAATGTTTCAAAGATGATAAAGATTTTTAACTTTCATTGCGAGTCAATTGACGGCAGATTTAAGTGAAACAAACAAAAGGAGTCAAAACTTTCTCCACTTTTGTGGCACTCCTTCTCATTGGGAATTCAAATATTTGCGTCCAAAACAAATGATCGCATGGATTGACAGATAAATTATACGTTCAGTTAATTATCGATTGTATGAGCAGAATGGCACAGACTATCTGATAGTCACTATCAGATCTCTGACCCCTTCATAAGATAGTTATATTTTCTCTCAAATATTTTGATTTTTGTTTTTCATTCAAAAGACTTTTTTGTCGATTAATTAGAGATTTATATCAAAAATAATTCGTTAAAAGTCTTAATGAAAATGAGAATTAAATTTCACCAAAATATTTGAATCAAAAACAAATTTTTCACATATTTTTCATCTCAAAGGCTAATGATTTAAAGCCCTTAAGATATGACAATAAAAACAGTTCTTTGATTTGAAATATTATATCGAAATCAATCAAAATTTCTTAATTTAATTTCACTTAATAGTTTTGAGAAGCGATTGAAATCATTAATCAAATTACAGTTAAGTTTAAAATAATTGAATTTCATATCAAATGTCAGATAAAATCATTGAAAATCAGTTTCAAATTCAAAGGAATTCACAAAAGAATTTTGATTTCAATTATTTAGAGGTTTTTAAACTTTTCGGGAGAGAGAGAGAGAGAGAGAGAGAGAGAGAGAGAGAGAGAGAG
>JAQIXD010001622.1:0-13900 GCA_034699985.1 Minunthozetes semirufus
CACAATCGGTGAACAAACTTAAAGGACCCGAAGCTATACGACCTGTAATTCATTCATAAATAGTTGAGTTTTAATTCGAAAATAACTGATAATAGGCTTCACATACCGGTGGCGAACATAACGTCCTTGAAGTTAAGTCCAGCGCTGTATATATTACATTTGACCAATTTGCATTCTCTGTTATTGAGGTCATAGCCAACCTTTCTTGTGGCCAAATTCTTCAATGTATACCATTGAAGACTCGAAAGATCTCTATTGAGACCGTTGTTTAGGTAATAGTCATCTGAGACAGTCTGGTCGTAGTCTTTGGATAGAGTCAGGTGTCTATAAGTACCTAACTTTCCGTTTCTGAGAACATTAACCACCAAATCATTGGTCAAAATGTCTGAAAATGGCTTCTCTCGGAAATTGATGGGCATTTTGATGACATTGTCGTAATCAAAGATACAACGAATAGCCTCTCCTCCGGGTTCCAAACGGAGACAATTGATTAGACCAATGATACCGTTCTTTGATGAGTCGCTGGCGACCAACCAGATGTGGTCATCTTTATCGTCGCTCTCCTTCTTCTCAACCAAGAGCTCTTTGACTTTGTCGAACCATTGGGTAGTTTCAGCGGTTATTTCTAAGACATTCTTATTGTTTGGAAGCGCTGGCTCTTTGTTGACCACCTTTCTGAACAACATAGCCATTGAACCGATGGAATCGGATTTACTGCAAATCACATTAAAGCCACAATTTTCTGCTTCTTTGACGAACTCATTGATTCGGTTGACGAGCATCTGATCCGAGACTTCTTTGCCATTCATTTTATTCAAAGCGATCTCTGGTTCTGTCATTCTGTAGCGGAAGACAGAGATGAGGAAACCTTTGCCGTTGATGCAGTCATAAAGCTCTTGGACAAAGTTATCCATTTTAAGGTTCCAGAGCTCAGGTGAGTCTTTGACAATAACCATATTAGTCAGTGTGATGTCTGACGGGAACTGCGATTTCTTGAGATCCCATTCGAGAATCTTGAAAGACTTCTTCTTCAGCTCTTCGTTGACGGTATCAACAGATTTGACGGCAATATTGTAGTCGACATCAATCGGGTAAATGGCAGCGGAGGCCAAGTGATTGTCCACTTCGTCAGCCATTATACCATTTGTGAGATTAATCTCAAACACTTTGATCTCTTTCTTCGGGACATTATTCTCGCTGACGATATCGAGAAGAGATCTGATGAGGCGCTCGTTTTTGGCCACAAGATTGATGACATCACCGCTTATATCAAACTCAGGCTTTTCGAGTACTTGCGGTACGACTTCTTTGATATCGACATTCAATGCGTTTTGATTCTTATCGACCGTTTGTTTCTGTATTTCATTCAACGCTTTAAGCATTTTTTGATCCTCTTTCATGTCTTTAGTGTAGTCTTGGATCAAATCATCGTTTGTGTCGTAACTGTTGTCAGTGGCGTCACCTTTAAGTGATTTATTGATTTTGTTGGCCATTGAAGAGCAGACCTGAAGAATAAAAAGATTATTGGTTTGGTTCGAGTGATGTCATTATTTATTGAACAGACCTTCAAATACTCCAAAATACTCTTTTTATCGCATTCTTCGATGGAATTGTATTCTTCATTAGCGATGTATTCATACGATTCCAGTTTGAGATCTTGAACGTTGACTTTTCTCGGGATCGGAAGAGCCATCAGATCTTCCACTTCAATACCCGGCGCCACAATCATACGGCAATTCATATCGATATAGAAGGGAAGCATTGACTTATAAATATGGAAGTCCTGTCCGATAAGTTCCTCAACGGTGTCCACATTGTTTTGGTCCAAAATAGTGGAGAAATCCTTTTCGGCGGCGTTTTTGTCGAAGTCGTCTTTCATGACCTCATCCATTGTCTTCTCTTCATCGAGAAATCCTTGTTCTTTTTCATTAACCTTATATTTGGCGACCGCTTCGTAGAGGACAGTTGGGTCACATCTCAACTGCTTAATCATGACGGGAACCATCATTTTGCGGAAAGGCATGGCTGCGGCCATTGTCTGGAGGAGTGAGTCCATGAATGGCACCCAATTGCCGTCCCATTCGACTTCACCCCGAAGAGTCTCGAAGTCATTTGTTCTCATTTTGCGCAGACCTCTGAACTTTGGTCCGTAATCGTAACCCATTATTCTTAAGTCTTTGTAGATGTCATCGGTTTCTATCTCTGCCTCAATTATCTCATCCTTTTCAGGGATGTCTTCCACGTGATGCTGGACACTGAGGGTGTAATCATCTGGTGATCTAATTTTACCGACACATGTTGTGTTGCCGTTTTCCAAGATAACAAAGTCACCTGATGTTAGATAATACGAAATAAGATAAGAATATTAGAATAAATTAATCATTATTTTAAAGTAGAATATAATCACCAGTTGTTTCCATATATCGGACTTTGAGTTTTGTTGATTCTTCTTGTGATACAAAGACAGGTCGTCTGAACTGAACGTCTTCGAAGATAACCGGCAATTGATTCCAGAGTTTGCCCTTATGTGCGGCCAACTGTCTCCAGGCGCACATCAGATAACCGGTGGCCGGGAATAGACAATTGCCATCAATGCAATGGTCGGGCAAAAAGGATTTGATCTCTCGCTTAAGATTGATGTTTTCAGTCAACTCTGAAGCGGTGGCCTTAAAGTGGAATTCGGGCCACTTTCGGACAAAATAGGTCTCCGTGTGATCCCATTTCAATAGAGAGCTCACAGATTGTGTTCCCCTCACAACCGGGTAATTAACCTTAGGGTAGAGGTTTTCAATGGAGGGATTCATACCCAACTCATAGGTCTTTGCGACCGCATTCAAGAACATCTCAAGATTTGTGTCATTTGAGTCTTTCTTAATCAAAGACATATAAGTGGAGGCGTCCAGTGTTTGTGAAATGATCTTTGAGAAGAGTCCGTGCGGTCCTATCTCAATGACAATGGCATCCATTGGCATGTATTTGAGTTTATTATAGAAATATACGGGACTAATGAGGTTGTGCACGAAGTATTCGGCAGAACCCAACTTAAGAGCATCGTCTGGGTCTGACTCAATGACAGCGGTTGAGACCCATCTCTTGGTTCTGGGTTTAGGATTTGGAACGACTTTCTTGAGACAATCGGTCAACTTCTTGGCTGATGTAATGAGATATTCGCTGTGATATGGGATGTCATGGCTCTGGAGCTCGCGAACGAAGACTCCCTTTTTGGCCAAATCGTCGATCATTTGTTTGGTTTCGTTATATAAACCTTTGAATAGAAATTAATTAATAATTGATTTACAAATAAATGACGTAAAAAAGCATTACCTGAGACCACGACTGTGTCCTTTCCATTATTACAGACAACACTCGTGCCTTTAGGGCATAGCTTTTTGGCCTCATTCCAGGAGAGGCCGACCACAGCCATCAAACCCTTTGGAATTTTCTTATCACTTTCTGTGACAACTCCTCTATAATAAGTAACGAGAAGAGCCTCTTCGGTGGTCAGACAGCCGTCAGCATAAGCGGCAGCGATTTCACCGAAAGAGTGGCCAATAATTCCGTCGGGAGTTATGTTCAAAGATGTCATTACATCCATTAATGCGATTTCAATAGCAGTTGTGGCACAGAATTTGTTGGTCATCGACGACATCGACTTCTTGTCGTCGGACAGCAGCAGATATTTCAAGTCAATGCCATAGGGTTTGAGTACTTCATGACATTTCTCGATCTTATCAGCAAATATCTTGATTGGCATCAATGCCTTGGCCATTCCAGTCCATTGGCCACCCAGGCCGGGGAATAAGAACCAAATTGGTCTCATTGTTTTGGCAGTGAAGATGGCTGAGTGTCGTTTGTACTCTCTTTGGACTTCTCCGCTCTCGTTGACGACGTCTTTGATCATAAGTGAGCCTAAAATACAAACAAATTTATAATTAATTCAAAAATCAATTCAAATATTTTGTGAGTAATACCTCTAATGGGAAAACCGCATGAGTTTAGTGATGGTTTAACCTTTGCCGGCTCAACAAGCAAATCAAGGAATTCCCTTGTTACTTTCTTTGGGTTATCTTCAATCCATTTGCACATTGAATTGAATGCTTCTTCAGTTCGGGAACACATGTTTACCAAACGAGGAATTTTGTCCGCAATCTTCTCGTTATCCTCACTAATAGTCTTATAATTAGGTTCGAGCAATACGTGTGCGTTCACTCCTCCGACACCAAAATTATTGATACCAGCGATGCCTAAAATCGAACAAAATCATCATCAATAAAGCACCTTGCTTAATTTGCTTAACTTTACATACCGGGAGTGTATTTATAGTTTGTATTTATAGGCAAAAGTGGGGGACAGTAGGCCTTAATATTGCCCTTTATTTTGTTCAAATGCAGACTCGAAGGAATGCACTCATTTTCATAGGCTATCAAAACTTTGGTAACAGAGGACACACCGGAGGCGCCCTCCGCGTGACCGATGTTACTCTTCAAAAGACCAACTGGAAGTACTCCTTCTCTTTTAGGTTTACCGCAGTAGGCATTGAAAATAGCTTTGGCTTCTTGAGGGTCTCCCACCTGTGAAGATACAAAATTAGGTCAATTTGAACTTTCGCCAAATTATTGAGAGACTGACCTTGGTGCCAGTGGCGTGCGCTTCAAAATAATTGACTTTGAGTGGATCTATATTTGCTTCTTCATAGACTCTGCACATCAATTCTTCCTGAGTTTCAGATGAGGGGAAAAACATTCCCATTCTTTTGTTGCCATCAATATTGACGCCGGAGTTGAGGACAGTCGCGTAAATACGCTTAGCGTCGGACGATCTCTGTAGGAAAAGACAGGACACGCACTCGCCTCTGGCGAAGCCGTCTGCCTTGTCGTCCCATACCTTTGGCAGGCCATCCCTTGAGTTAAGATGAGTCGCTTGGAAGACATGATTAGTGAAAGGCTGCAAATTAATGGAAGTTCCGCCAACTATAGCCTGACTGCATTTGCCTGAGCACAGAATGAAATGAGGAACGGAATGGAATGGAATGGAATTAGGTCATTTACGTACAATTAATGTGCATTAATATGTAGTTAAAGTTTTACCTAATCTCAAGTCATTCATAGCGCAGTTAAAAGCCACCAAACTTGAAGAACAGGCCGTATCGATGAAAATAGACGGCCCTTTGAAGTCGAATACGAAAGAGACTCGATTGGCGTAAAGACATTTATTGCTGCCCTGAATCCACAGCAAAGTGTCTGTCATATTACTCTGTGAGTCGGGCTGTACTTCTTCGGGGATGCCGTCAGGCATACCAAACGAAGAGTACCCGATATAAACACCAGTGTCTGAACCGCGAAGTGTTTGCGGATTAATACCTATTAAACAAAATACAATAAATTAATTGCTTTTCAATTGATTTTTGTTAAATTGATTTCTTTGGCAAATGAGGGCATACCTGCGTCAATGATGGCCTCATAGGTAGTTTCCAAGAGTATTCTCGATTGGGGGTCAATACTATCACCCATTGTGTGCATAATACCGAAGAAGAGTCCATCAAACTTATCGATATCCTTTATTTTTCCCATTCGGCCACACATTCCATATAAGTCTATAAAATATTGTTTTTAAGTAAACATTAATTTCAAAGAAGGAAATCATTAAAGAAAATCAGATTAAAGATAATATCAAATCCAAGATAATAATTTATTCAGATTGAACTAGATAATAAAGCTTAATCGCCACAATTGATCTAGGTTACTATTTTTGTTTTCAATGTCGATTCAAAACACGTTCAACGGACCAAAATTCCAAGAGATAAATATTTGATCAAGATTATACTTCTTGAGAGAATGATCCGCAGAAGAGTGTTCATGGTGAGCTCCAAGTTGAAACAATATTCAAACAATTTTTCCTGCTTTTCATCTCTTAAAACAAACAATTTATGAGTAAAATAAATCTCTCCGTAAATTTGCATCATTCATATCCATTAAGTGCTCAATTATGCAAATTAATCATGCTCAAATACGCTCATAAAGTAGAGGTATAATTATTTTCGAATTACTAAACACTTGAGATGTCAATACTTATTAGACAAATGAATATAAATCAGCTCTAAATTGAATTTAAACAATTTAAACAATATAATCTTGTTTATTTGTTAGACTAATTCCATACATAAGCTCAGGTATTAGTAAAATGAGTTAATCGTGCAAATTGTTTTTGTGGCCATACCTTGTCGCCATCGCCTATTGTCGAGTGTAATCATATCCACTTTGTTGTAGAGATTGTCTGCGAACTCATCCACGGTGTCAGACTCGGGGTACCGACCACTGAGACCACTAATCACAATATCCTCGTCAATACATTTTGGAATAAACGTTTTGGTCGCCATAATTATCGGTGGTTTTCCGCTACTGTCGAGGTTGAAGTCGAGCAACGGTTCCAAAACAGAAGTATTGTTTACTTAATAAAAGAAACTTTTCGATACTTTTTCTCAACACTTATTGCAAGAAAAATATTCTATACTTTTGGTACGAATATATGAATTTGACTTTTGCTGAAAACTTGATAAAACTTTTATTTCACTTTCAAAAAGACTTTCAAAAAGATCTTTTGAAAGCTTTTGAAAAACTAATCGAAAAACTTCAGAGACTTTTGTTTTTATCGATTTTTTGCGATAAGAATACAGAAAAACAATTGAAGAGAGAATTTGTGGGAAAGGGATGGAAAAAGTTGATTAAAAAAAATACCTAAAAGTGAGCCCTTCTCACAACTGTCCAGTATTTATATAAGGCCTCAATCCGAGAGAGGGGGGACTGTCAGTCCGCCAAAGATTTGTCTGAGCTCTTTATCGCTAGAGTTCACACACAAAACACAGGATCAGTACAAGTGTTTCAAAACAGATTATTATATAATATTAGTTGCGATTAAAGACATTTAATTTTCATTTCAATTATTGAGAGTAAGCCCAAAGAGTATTGCAGTGAAGGCTGTCCCAAACGCCGACAACTTTTCCTCTCTATTAGATCACTAAACAACTCCTTCTCCCAATTCGTCAAAAACTTTTTGATTATAACATAATTTTGAACCTTTTCTTACAGTTCTGTACGAAATTGCCGTAAAATTTGTTGCCCTTCTCTAAACACCAGCCAAAGAGTGAAAGGGATGCCCAGTTGTCTTGCAATTCGAGGACAAATTACTGATGCAAATTGATAATGAGGTCAATCTTTCTTTCGTGACTTTTTGTGTAATAAGGAGTTGTAGTGTAGTTCTCAGGACTACTTTCGACTCACAATTTGTTCAATCAATTTGTGAGCAAAAAAATCGTTTCAATAAAAGTTTAGTTAATTTTTTTTTTTGATAACAATTTTTTCATTTGATTTTTGACTACAAATTACTGCCAAAAATCCTCTCAATTAAGCCTTAAATGATTTTCTTTAATATTAATTTTACACTGATAACATTTCGCATCAGTCATTTGCATGACCACTTTAATGTGCATTTCTTATCAATGTGAAACCAAAAGTTCAAAATTGATAGAATACTAAATAAGCTATAATTTGCTCTAGGAGAGAATTGTTGCACACCATACGAGTAATACACCTTGGTTGTGGCATTCAGAAAAAAAAAATTTATCAAATACCATTAAACGAAATAGATAAGACAGGCCTGTAATCAAATGTGCAAGCACCAATTAAGTAATTGATTTTGATTAATTTTTTGCTCAAATATTTTGTTAACACAAATATTTTTTAAGACAAAATTTAAGACAAAATATATTTTGTTCACTCATTTAACTCCTCATTAATACGGGATTAGTCCTAAAATGTGGAGTCATATGAGTGAGAGAGGAAAGTCATGTTTAACCATCAACTCTATGGGTCTGTGCTCTCAATGGTTGTAATTAATCATATTTTTCAAAATCAATTTAACTCGAAATCAATTCTAAATAATTTTGTTCTTCACTTTTGAGTAAAACAAATCTTTTTTATTTATTTTTCATTTTTTTATTGAATACAAAATACTGTAAAAATATTTTGAGTTATTTAATCAAGAAAAATATCAATCAAACTTCAATCACGATATTGATAACCTGTACACTTCACTCTGATTGTAATGAACTTTCATAAAACACTGTCTGTCCTCGATATGAGAACACATGAATTAGTTATCAGATTTGATAAAAACGAATTCGTTTTACATTCAACTCTTTAGAACAGGGGTTAGACTGTATTAGTATTGAATTTTGGTCAACAACAACAAAATACCAATTAATTATCCAATGACCAAGAGCAATGATTTAATTAGCATTGTAGTGTAAAATTGACTTAATAAGCATGATCTAATTTGGAATTTTTCTATTCCACTCAATTTCATGCGAAGTCTAACCTGAATAGTTTACTGGTAAGCCAATAAGTAAAGTTCATAGCTCACAATCAAATATAAATGTCAATTAGTTAAATAATCCACAATAATCATGCTAAATTATTATTGGAAAATAAACAAAAGAGGAGAGTTTTTTACCGAATCGATTCTCGGTCATCGATTCCCAGCATCTGTCGATCAATTGCTATATATCAGGTAAATAACCCAGAAGTTTGTTACAGTAGAAGCTCTGAGTTAATTTGATTTTCAATCTTGATAGTCCAGTAATCTTGATTGCAAATTAGATTTTTCAAACAAATAAATAACAAGATAATTGCAAACTAATTGAATAAGAGGTTTCTTTTTTGGTAAAATAAAATTTTAGATATCTTGTTATTTTTCTAACCTTGTTGAATATTAAATAATTCAACTCTGAGCCTGGACTGTACCTGAGCAAATCAACAAAATTAGATGTTCTTTACGATAAGATAAGTTTTTCTGATTAATTATAATTATTTTCCCCTCTTATTGATAAACAACTAATTGCTGGACATGTAGTGGTGAGCACAGACTCATTTAACCCGTGATCTCCATTGGAAAAGGTGTTGAACTGATCGGAAACAATTTTTTGTGGAAACTTTCCTCTGGTTTTTTAAAAATTGATTTAATTTTTCATTAATTATTCAAATCTTTTTCAATTGATTTTACTCAGATTTCAGTCAATATTTATCTTTTTTATATCGAAAAAAAACCTGAAATTCCATTCAATTTGAAATAAATTGCAATAAAAAGGACATTTGAATGGAAAAATCAAGGATAAAATTCCAATCAAAATAAGCCCTGATTTTTGTTTATTTTTGCATTTATACAGCATTTATAAAATCTATACAATTTATACAAGCTGACATAAATTTAAATAAAATTATTATTATTTTTGATTTTATTTACGCGAAAAGCATATCAAGCTTGAAAAACGAGAATTATAATAAACAGTACGCCAGGTAATTAAATTAAACTCTCAGATGATCTAACTCAGATCTGGCCAAGCTCAATTCCCAGATTTATTAGTGACCTATCTTTGCTTGTTTACAAATATTTTAATGCGTAAGTCATGTCTTAATTGTTTTATTAGAGACAATATTAAATTGTGATGAAATTTAAATAATATGATATTGGTAATATGGATATTGGTCAATTTTCTTTATTGAGAAACAAAACAAGCTATTGTTCTATGGCTATAGAAAATTCCAATTGAAAAGAACTCATCAGAAGATTACATAACTATTGGTAAACAAAAAATTGGAGGAAAAAACAAATTAATTAAATGAAAAAACATTTGTTTTAAAAATTGCTATAAAATTGTAATTAAAAAACATTTTTCAGTTGACTATAACACAATATTTTTGTTTGATAAGATTAATTTTTAGAATTTTTCCTCCTATTTCATCTTTTTCTCATATAATATGAATATTTCTTAAATATAATTAAACTAATTTATATTTAATGAGATTGAGTTCAAGATTTAACTAATTTATGCCAATTTTATGATTATTTGTGCAGGCCCACTTTTGCCTGGTTGCCCGTTAAAAATTAATTAGCCAGAGTGACCTTGAATAAATTAGATACGAGCGGAGAAAATAGAGCTCGATTTACAACAGTTTACAACATGCTAAATTTATTTTTCCTTTGTCTAATTTTTGAGAAAAAGGTGTCACAATTGATAATTGGCAAGATAGGCAAGATTAGATAATTGCACCAAGATTATTTGCCAACTTTATTCAGTTCAATCCAATTGAAACAAAAAAATGTTTTGTAACTGAAAAACGTGTTTAACTTTTGAAATATTAATAATAAATATTAATAAACACATTTTGAGGGGTATTTGAACCTTTGAGGCCTTAATTAAAAAAGCATAAAGATATGACCAAGGTGATCTACATACCCAGAATCTATAGATCTCAATACATCCCAGTTATTCATCCAAACCCTTTTTCTCAAGGCTTGCCATTAAATCTTTGAACGGAATATTTTAAAAAGATTTTGAGAGCAGGAAAGCCCTACAAGTTGTGCGCGGGGGATAACCTGGCTATCAGAAGGCAAACATTAATTCAAGAGAAGAAATTAAAATGTTGTAAAACATGAGATAATAAATTCATTTCGTTTTCTTTTCAATTAAACTTCATTACAATGCATTAGATTTTTATGTATGGCTTCCAGTGATTCTGTTCGATGTTTTTTAAAAGAGTTCATTGTATACGAATGTAATCAAGGTCTTAAAAAACTGTCCAAATTACCTAGATCACCTCAATATACAGCTAGATAAAATTAATCGTTTCATTAGCTTGATAAACCTGTTGATTTTTCCAATAATTTGCGCTAATGAACAGTGGCTTTATTTTTAAAACTTGTTGACGATTACTCAGGTCTTGGTTGTGCCCTAGAAAAGCATCCACACTAATTTACATACGTTGCTCAAAATTTAGATCAATATGAGCAATTAAATAGATCAGAATCTTGGTCATACGCCTTCGGGACTAAACGAAGAAAATTTGAAAGATAACAAGCCTTGAAAGCGGAAAAATTCAGCCGAAAAGGTGTTTGTAATGAATGCCATTCGTTAGGCATTGCGTGTGAATCGAGTGACTCTCAAATTGAAAGCGAAATTTAAACACAAATTTCAATACAAAATAAAAAAGATTTATTAATTCCAATGAATTTCCAATGAATCGGTTATTCGTTATTAAAAATCACAAATATTTTCGCTCAGAAGAGAAGAAAAAAGTAAATAAGGGGTCAAATAAGAGTCGGCGTAAGAGTAATACATATAATTAATGTAATGGGATGTCAAACATCAATAAAATCTATATTTCATTAAATATAGGGTTTCATAATCAATAAGATTTTTTTCTCTCTCAATCAAACCGAGTGTCTATCCTTCCATTCCATCCCAGTCCTGGTATAACTCACCTAATCCTTCGTCATTGAACTCATAGCCTTAAAATACGCCTCCATTAGAGGATAACCAACTTTTTCTCCGAAAAAAATAAGTCAAAATTCCACTGATGAGAGAGAGAGAGAGAGAGAGAGAGAGAGAGAGAGAGAGAGAGAGAGAGAGAGAGCATGATAAAATTGAACTCGACTAAATAAAAGCATAATTATATTATGGTTTTTATTCAGGACTTCTGCACAAAGGAAAGCGAACTGAAAGATGAGGTAATTTTTGTTGAAATTAAATAATAATATCCATTGTATTCAAATTCTATTCAAATATTCCCTGATTGACAATTGCATGGATTTTGCGAACAGTTATTTCTTCTTAAAAATTCACTTAAAGTCAAATAAAATTTCATCAGTAAAATGTTAACAATTGTTTGAAAATGTGTTTTACAAGAGTATTAACTTTTTTCTTTTATTGATTGATATTTAGATAGTTTATTGTGCGGCGAATGCAAGTTATCCCAACTATTCCCCCCTCAATGGGTCCATTACTTGAGCAAATCTAATTAAATGCTAATTGCTGCAAGTTAAATTATCAAATCACTTAATCAAATTGCTTGTATTATTAGTCAGAGGGTAACACATGAACTGAATTTTGTGTGGAAAGCCATCGGAGGGTTGACTCGAATTTTTGAGCCTAATATTTGAAAAAAATAATTAAGAATAGGATTAAACTTTGGGAACAGCTATCAAAACATAATGACTGAGCCTTTCGATCGGATTAGTGTGCTATTAGTGGTATATCTTGGTCAACCCCGATAGGTATTATTGAACGCGCACACAGCGAGAAAAGTTAGCGGGTCAAATCGGAAAGAATCAGGTCAAATATTTCATATAATTAATAGTTGAACATAAAAAAGGTTTTTCGCTTAATATCGGATTTCATAATCATTTGATTTTTGCTCCGCAATCATTAACTCTCCTCCCTCTCCGATACCCCTACTCTCCCTGTTCTCTCTCTCGTTAACTCTGCCTGACTCTCACCCATGTCCTGAGGACTCATTCCATTAGCGAAATCTCATGATTTTCCTCAAAACGTGTGCTTTTAGACAGACTCTTATCATTTGACTATTTCTCTGATTTGTTGAGAGCTCTGTTCAAAGATTGTGAACAATTCATCGATTTTTTACCACAAATCGACAATTGATTCACACAATGAATAAATGAATAATAAGTAAATTAGGGAAAAAACCAATTAATAAAATGTGAGATAATATAAGACTATTTGTCTATAAATCTATTGAATACAAATAAAATGTTATAATAAGTCAAAAGTCAATTAGTGTTTGAGGTTAGGGTTTGGCTGAGAATTAGGTGAAACTTGATCTTTGATTTTATACTAATTTCAATGTCAATAGATTTCAAACTTATATTATATAAGAATTTCAACGACTCTTAGCTTTTAATTTATTTTTGATATATTTTAAATTAATTATTATAAGAGCTTCAAAGACAAGGACACTCTTGATGGAAGCGATAGGTGATTTCAACTCATTACCATCAAATGATTTGTCTGGTGATAGAATCATTTATTTTGTGAGGGGTAGAAATTGTCGCCTTTTTTGTTATATCAGGAGATTATCAAAAATAGATAAGAAGTCAACAAACTAGAAAAAAAATCAGTTTCCAGATCCATTTATTTACTCAAGATTAAGATCAGAATTTTGTGGATTAAAGTATCTAATCTTTAATCTAATATTGTTTACTTTTTTTTACCAAGGTTGCATTTCGCAAATTTTGGAATATTTACTGTATTATTGGTTTGAGGCAGAATTAAGCCAATGTTTCAGTGGATTTTAGTATATGGTCATGAACTTGCTCATAAAAATTCATCATTCGTGGTCATTGAGTCGGGAATATATATCTCAAGAGATAACACTCTTCATTGACATTAAAAAAAGACATTTTAAAAATATTTATAAAACAAATCATACATTAATTGAACGCAAAATTGGATTAATAAGTCGATAATCACTCCATCGTAACCTCAATGAATGAGTGGTGGCTATGAAAGAGTGGTTCACAATCACCAAAACTACTTCTAAGCTAATGGATAAGAAAGGGATAATAAGAGCCCTCCTGAGCCAGAGATCAATTGGCAACTTATGAAAGTAACCTTAATATTGGACTCTCATAACAAAAGACTGTTATTGGGTTCAAATGAAGATCGCTTTCGATGTAATTATTATTCTTAAAGTCAATGATAACAGTAATTATAATAAAAGGCCGACCACTCAACCACTCATATATTCATCTATTTTAACGCCAATTTAATGGCACATATAGTCGTGAGGATCCCCTAAAGACTTATTGAATGAGTTAACGCTTCATAATTCAAAACTCATAAACAAAATTATTGTTAATTAATAGCAAATCTTTACCTCAAAGCTTCACTTTTCGACTAAATTCAAGTTAAATTCACTATAAAATCAAGTTATTTGACCTATTTCAATTTAGAATAAATTTAACCAACTTGTCTAACTTGTATGGGAGAGGGAAGGAGAGAGAGAGAGAGAGAGAGAGAGAGAGAGAGAGAGAGAGAGAGAGCCTTTCG
>JAQIXD010001623.1:0-13899 GCA_034699985.1 Minunthozetes semirufus
GAGAGAGAGAGAGAGAGAGAGAGAGAGAGAGATCATTTCTATTCATAACATTATTTGAATAAAAATTCGTATCAAAAAGGAATCAAAGGAACGGAATAATTGATTTAAAATTGGCTTTTATTCTTGGTTTAATAGAAAGGTCAAAACGCTCAGTTTTATTTGGAGAATCCCGGAGTTCTCACTATTAGACAATTACTAGAGAACTATATGCCTCCTATTGATGAAAATGATCAAGATAATAATAATAATGCTGAAGTGTGGCGCAGACCTCCAACTGCTGATATTGAATCCCGTGAGTCAATAACCAAATTATTTATTATTGGATATAAGAAAGCAATCAATCAATTATTCTTAAAATCGAATCGATAGGATTGACCCCAACTCCAGATGACTCAGACTCTCCTCGACAGTCCCCTAACAACAAGCATGAGGTCGACGCTGAAGTTCATGTGGACGCTGACGCCCGCAGATCCCGTCTCAGCAAAACTAAGACAATAAGTCGGACGGGATCTCAATCATCAATTGCCACTCGAAATGAGGAACAGATGGCTGAAGACGAAGACTTTGAAACGATGTCCAATGAATTTAAGAAATCACTGAAAGAGGAAAAGTTTAGACTTCAAAAAAGTTTCGACAGACAAATGTCTACCCCCGACGCTCTGGCTATGAATGGAAGTGTTATAGACAGCGTACAGGAGGCACAACCACCTGTTGGCTCAGATGCTCTAATAATGAATGGAGTGAATAATTCTGGATATGATCTGACAGAAATCAAAGATGAAAATGGACAGACAGTTCTGCACCAATTGGCCTCTAAACCTCACCAGAGAACCGGTCTTTAAATTGTTTTCTCAAATAATTATATTTAATATAAACACTGTTTTCACAAAATCTATTGAATATATTCTTATATATTAACTGATATTAACTCAATTCTTGATCTGATTTAACAAAACATACAGTTTTTTGCAATAAATTAATATTAATTTTGAAGAAAAAGTTATTTTTCAAATAATTTTGAATCGAAATCAAAAGATTTATATTTAATCCGTTATTTCAATACTAAACGAAACTATGAAAAACATTTATTAGAGAATTTCAATAATAAATTAAATAAAATCTGAAAAATTCGAACCAATTTCAGGGATAAAATATTTGTCGAAATATATGATGACTTCAATTGATTTTATAGTTTTATTAAAAATATTTAGAGTTCACGATAAAAGACATTTAATAAGTGCTCAGAATATTCTGTATTAGAATTTATTTCACAAAATTTAATTCAATTTATAGTCCGATAAGTAATGGATTTCATAAATCACCTCAAATGCCATAAAACTCGGCTTTATTTTCAAAAACTAATTTCATTTGAAGTTCTGAAACAATAATTCTTAGACAACAGAATGAAAGCCAAGAGCTTCTAGAGATCAAAATAATCATAAATTTGGTCACAAATTTCAGAAAGATATCAATTTCTAGAATATGATAACGATATTCATAAATAAATCATTTGATTCAATGATTGGAAAAATGAGTATTGAATGCATTGATTATAAGAAAAAGGATTAAATCAAAGACTAGAATAAATTTTTTAATATTCTTAGAAATACTCAATTCATGTATAACCCATTTATAAACATTAGTTTAATTGCCATATCTTGTGTTGAATATTAATAGATCAATAGATAAAAGGTTTTTCAAGTAATTTAATTCAATACATATTACTTCAATTACTGGATAATTATAATAATATCTATTTATAGAAATATCTTAAATCTATAATTTTTAGAAGTATTGCTGACTTTCGATGATATGGTTTTTGATTTAAAATATTTTTCTTTTCTTCTCTTATTTGCGATAAAAACGGAATAAATAGTATTTTACAAAATGTTAAGTCAAGCCGAATATCTGATACCAGAAAGAGATGCAAAGTATAGGACAATGCGTGACATAACTGTGGAGAACGGCATAAAAGATAATTTACAAGTTATCGATCAATACATATTAGACGCCTTCACCAAAGAAAACAGAGCTCTGGTCAGAACACTAGCACTCGAAGGCTATAATAACTTATTGACTGTCGTCGACGCCGAGGGACACGACGTGATCGCAACACTCAAAAGGAATAATCAGATAACTATGCAGGAAATGGTCAAAGATTTAGCTCAGTTTCAAGTCAGTCACATCCCATACAAATCAAATGCGGACAAACAATAATCATTCAAAATGACTGTCATTTAATTATTTGATTATCTAATGATTTGTCAATTTGTGCCCAAAATATATTTATTTTGTTATTAATTGATAATTAATTATAAGAATAATGAGTGAAATGACTTATATTTAAAGTCAAACCAATTGTTGTCCACTTTTGACACATATTTTCTTCAAATTAATTCAATTGTAATAAAATTCTTGATTTTGTTTAACAGAAAAATAGGGACGAATTACACACATTTATAAGACATGGATATAGCGAAGGAGTATCAGCGCTGGCGGCCACTGACCACACTCTAGTCATTGCAAAGAGTGAAAGGGGAAGACATGCTCTCCATATCGCTGTCTTATTCGCAAATCTCGATATAATAAGCACTTTAATTGAGACAAACCCTAATTCAGTGAATACTCCCGACAATGTATGCAATAAAAAAACTCTTCGAACTTATCATATGATTTGATAATTATTGCTTACTTTGACAGATGGGTAGAACCCCTTTCCATTACGCGATGGCCAGCAGTCTTGTCGAAGATATCGGCCGAATATTGATCCGTCGCGGAGCTAACAGTTCAATGAGAGATGTGGTGAGTCTTTTCCTCCTCTCTAACAGTTCTAATGATTTACTTTTGAAATAACTATTGATATATTGCAGAGAATGCGAACTCCGAGTTATTATTATGTCTACAAACAAGACATCCGTAACATTAAACTCGAGGAACAGAACCTTACGATATGAGACACAAATCAAAAGTCTATAATTAGTCTAATAAACCAAATATTGAATTAAAGTGCACTTCAAGTGGTGATAGAAAACCCATTCTTCGCAACAAAAATCAAAATATATTCAATTAAATGTTTTATTCGTTAAAATTGTTGTCAAATAAAAATCAAATTAATTTTAATTATTAAATGTGTTATCAATTATGCGGTCAATCATTATAATTATAACTCAATTTCTCACTAAAATAAAACCAAATGAGGATAAGGTTGAGTTCAATCTCTGAATTTCAAATAATCCACAAATAAATAGCAAAATCTCATTAAATAAATAATTTTCTCATCAAAAACTTGTGCTCTTCTGTAATAGTAATGATTTATGAGCTGACCATAAGTTGACCATAAGTTGATCATGGTCATAAACATGTTAACTTGTTAGACATTTCTGGTCAATTATGTCAATTTGATTTATGCGGTCAATTCATTAATTGCCAAAAATAGGGGGAAAATTTCCAGTTTTTATGATAGGTGTTCTGACCCAACAAAATTATTTCCATTAAAATGATCTTGATTAACAAAAAGTAATGGAATCTGGAAGTTGATTCTAAAGAATATTCAGTGATTAGACACAGAATGGAGTTTCCCTCAAATAAAACTTTTAGTCCACAATAAGAGCGATAAATAAAAAGACGTATTTTATGAAAAGTCCTTTGTTTTCATACAAAAACAATTTGGTAGAAGTGATTCAAAATTAAATCTCAATTCAAATACAAATTTAAAATTAATTAAAACAAAAACAGATTTTAATTTAAATATAGTCTTAATATCATAAACATTGTCTTCAGTTCACCAAAACTTTTAAACCAAAAACAGGTATTGATTTCGAGCATAAAATTAATGAATGAATGGACAAAATCCGTCAAAATTTGATCAAATCTTTGACACCGTTTAATGACATTAATTGTTTTTAATCTAATTCTTCTATATTTTTGTGGAAAGTAATTACAAATGGATGCGACGCCAATGAACACCACAATAGCCGACGGCAGTGACGCCAAAAAGTCGAGTTCTTTGAGCAGTGGAGGGACAGGAGGTTCGGCTGCTTTCGAGCAGTTTCTACTGTTGGGCAAGAATTGTAAGGGTCTGTCAGCCGTACATCTCATTAAGCAGGTCCTGGAATCGCCACAGATTTACGTCTTCGGCGAGTTTCTGGACTTACCCAACATTAAAGAGTTGTCGACTTCTGCGGATCACAACAATTATTACGATTTGTTAAATGTGTTCGCATTCGGGACATATAAAGACTATCTGAGGGACAGCACTAAACTGCCAGAGCTGTCAGACCCGATGCGAACAAAGCTCAGACATCTGACAATTGTCTCTTTGGCCACAAAACGCAAACACATTCCATACGAACTTCTTCTCCAAGAGTTGGATATGAAAAACTTGCGACAATTGGAGGATCTGATCATTGAAGTGATTTACGCTAATGTTGTCTTCGGCAAAATGGATCAGTTGAACAATAGACTAGAAGTCGAACAAACCATCGGAAGAGACATCAAACGCGATGACCTCAAGACTGTTACCAACATTTTGAACGAATGGTGTCGTAATTGTGATAATGTCTTAAGAAGTATCGAACAGCAGATGGCTGTCGCCAATACACTCAAAGAGGACAACCATCGGCTCAAACAGAATATCGAACAACAGGTGAATAACATAAAGAAGTCCATCAAAACAACACAAGATATGGACGAAGCCATGAGTACTGATGTCGTCAACTCTTCGCCCAGAGATCAGAGAGACGTGACGTTCGAGAAAATGAAGAGAAACGCCGGTAAAGGAAAAGGTATCAGAGGTTCCGGCGCTAAGTTCTGGAAGAGAGACAACTAAACCGATAGACTATAGGTTTTGATATTAAAAATAATTACTCAAAGACTGTAATCGATAACAAAAATATTAATAATTTATGTTTTGTTTCACAAAAATAATAATACATTTGATTTCAATTAAAATCTAAACTCAGTTTCGCTTCTTTGAGCGCTTCTTATTCATCGGCGCCGGTCTTGTTATTAGAGGTCCACCGAATTCACTATATCTCGACTCTAATGGCATTTGAGATAATTTTCTTCGTTTGAGAACCGGTTCGTTATTATCTCCACCACTGGTATAACCACTACTTTCCCCACTATTGTCGGGATTGTAATGAATTCGTTTATTATATTTATTATACTTTTGCTGTAAATCAATGCTTTGCTGTTTTAAACGGAAACCATAGGCTCCCAATGCTTTTGGGGACTCAACTAATGCGAAACTCTTTACTAAGTGTCCCAAATGTAAGTCTTTAAAGGGAAGGGCTTCAGAAATAGACTTCGGGTAAGTAACGTATGACCGAATGAATGAGAGGTACGCCCTTTTGGCCAAAGACATAAGATCTTCATCACTTGTCAAAGCATTTTCATAAACAGTTTGCAATTGCATCGCATATTCCTCTGCTGTGAATACTCTTTTGTTGAATTGCAAGAGCATTAAGGCTTTGATGGTATCTTTCATAAGGATTTCTTTAAAATTAATTTTAATATCTTTTTGTAATAATTCTAAGAATTTTGTTTCGGTCGGTAAAACCAATTGAACGGCATTTCCCTCATTTCCTATTCGTGCCGTTCGACCCACTCTATGAACAAAGTCTTCTGTTTTTGGGGCACAACTGAATTGTATGATCCAATCGACTTGTGGCAGATCCAGACCTCTGGCGGCCACATCTGTGCAGAAGAGGACAGCGTTTTTAGCGCTTCGGAATTCATTGAAAACTTGTCTTCTCTTTGACTGATCCATATTTCCGTGTAATTGATAAAAATCTATAGTCTTTTGACTACTTTTGTGTAATATTTTGTTAAAAACATTTGTAAATAAAACGCAGTGAAAGTCGACGACGTCCTGAGATAACATAAATACCAGTGCTTTCGAGTCGGAGAGACTGCACTTATCCATCAAAAGCGCGGACAGAGTAATCAACCGAAGCTTTGGTGCGACCACTATATAGCTATGTTTCAGATTTTCGGGTAAAACAATTGTATCGAAATTATCTTCACTGATATCAATCACTTGTGGATCTCTTAGACTCATTCCGGCCAATCTCTGAACGGCTGCAGTTAGTGTAGCCGACAATAAGACAGTCTGTGGTCTGTTATAACAGTTATTCTTTAAGTGATCGTAAACTTTCTTAACAGAGTCTTCAAATCCCTGTTCCAGAAGTCTGTCGGCTTCGTCGATGACAAACCATTTAATTTTCCTAAAATGCAAATTACCGGTGCTTTGCATGTGATCTATAAGTCTTCCCGGAGTTGTTATCAAAATATTGATGCCTTTCCTGATGCGAGCCTTTTCTGACTTTTTCTTCTCTCCTCCGCACAGATATCCTGTGACTAAACGCTTAAAGGACTGACACAATACTGTAAAGGATTCATAACATTGAAGGGCCAGTTCTCGAGTCGGGACAATCACCAGCGCATGAATGCCATCACTTCTGGTAAGCGGCGGTTGAATGGACTGTAAGTCTTGAACAATAGGTACAGCAAAAGCTAATGTTTTTCCCGATCCTGTCATTGATTTTATGAGAGCATCCGAACCATTCAATAGCGTTGGTATTGAATTCTGTTGAACTGAAGTCGTCTCACTAATGGACAGCCTATCGCTCAGACATTTGATCAGATATGGATGTAATGACAGTTCAGAATATTTGTGCGATGAAAATACGGGTTCGACCTTTGATTTGGCGTCAATTCTGTTCATAAAAGTATAAAATAAGTCAAATATTGAGATAAAAAACAATTCAATTAAATTAATTACAAACTGATTGTCGGCATTTGGTCAGAGCTCGCGTCAAACAGACGAGAATTCAAGGGATTCCCCCGTTTTTGTTGTCTGTCATTTCTTTCAGGTCTACGAAAAGATTTGACCTGAGATCTAAACCTCCCCTCTCCCCTCATTTCTAATTTATCTTCATTTTGAGGTTTATGTTCAAAATCTTTTTGGCGATTATTTACATTTTTATTACCGATTTTCTCGTTTTTATTAACTTGTTTTCCGGATTTTTTCGGGCCTTTCTTTTTGGTCGGACTTTCATTTGAGTGAAATATATTCAAAATCAACTGATCGTCACTTTTGTCCATATTTTCAATTAAAGTCATTTGTCTTTAAATTAATTGATTACTCAAAAAGTGATTTAAAAAACATTTAAAACACGTGTTGTTTACAGTTATTGCGAAACTAATCGATAAGAAAATATTCAAAAATAACGTTACAATAATCGATAATTTTAGGTTTGAAAAAAATTAATTTGAATTTAACATCTACCTTGCTACTATTATTTTCTATACATAGATAAGATTGAGAGTTTTATTTTCTTTTTATTATCGATGTAACTCTTTTCTTGTATTTATAAGTTTTGAAGAGTAATTTCCCGATTGATATCTGAAGCCTCTGTTCGTATTGAGTGATAAGATATGAAAAACACTCCGAAAAACATTCGATCCATGAATTTATAAAAGTAGAGCAGCAAATCCCGTTCCGTACATTTATTTGGGAATATTTGATTCAATTGTTTAATTTTATTTTTAATAATTCAATCATATTATAATAAAAAATTATGATATTCAATTTGGGTATTTATCTTGATTGGGTACATACTAGCAGGTAGTTAAATGACAGCTGGGTCATCTACAACTAATTGAAAATTAATTCAAATCTTGATACCGTTGGATATGGTAGAAGATATTTTTCCACTTAAGATACAAGATTAAAAATATCCTATTATCCATCCTTATTAAATATATTAAGGATGGAAAAAGTCAACAACAAAAAATTCTGAAATCAGAACTATACAGGGTATATATATATATGTGTCTCGAGTATTAGAAAACCCTAACCCGGGATAAGAGGTTTATTGCGAACACTATCTCTGAGCAGAGTCTCTGAGATGAACTCAAACTCAAACAATTAATCAATTGATAAGAAGTTTAACTAAAATAGAGTTCAAAATAATTGGAGAAATTGTGGCAAAAATTATCCTCTGATTGAACTCATCGTACGATTCATTAAATTATTGTTTACTTTATTTGGCAAATGTTTGAATCAATAGATCTCTACATAATTAATGACATTTAATCATTAAATTTGTTAAAAATAGGTTTTTATTATTTAAATATATTTTATTTATTAATAATTAATATAAAATTCAATTAAATTATTTGTGAAGTAATGAAAGTGTTTTTAATAATAAGTTTAATACAAAACATGATTTGCGAGAAATTAAATGACAAAAAACTGTTGACTCTTTCGCTACACAAATACAGCGCTACCGGAGACACATTACTCGACCCATGGATGCAGAAGTACTGGCGATGGTTTGTCGAAAAGGTTGTGCCGCTCTGGTGGGCACCCAATGCAATGACTTTGGTCGGGCTCTTCAGTAATATCCTGACCGCTTCTATTCTCGTCTATTACAGTCCTGACGCAAAACAACAGGTGAGTCATCCTTATGTCGGCGCTCAGCATATGTTCTCACAATAAATGTTCCCTTAATTTGATGGACAGATCCCCGCCTGGCCTCTACTGTTCTGCGCGTTCGGTCTTTTCGTGTATCAGACTTTGGATGCTTGCGATGGCAAACAGGCGCGAAGAACGAAGACATCCTCCTGTTTGGGAGAGCTGTTTGACCATGGATGTGATGCTGTTTCCACCAGTAATACTCTCTTATTGTTGTCAATCAAGTCTCAAACCTTTTCCTCCAGTATTTGTGTCGCTATCGGTATGTCTTTCGGTGCAATTGGGAGAACAGGTGTCTCTAATGCTTGTGCTGTGCGTTATGGCGACCGCACTCTTCTATATGGCTCACTGGCAGACATACGTTACGGGAGAACTACGATTTGCCACTTTTGACGTAACTGAAGCCCAGATGACTATAATTATTATTTTGATCTTATCCTCGATTTTGGGCACAAACTTCTGGACTTATCCGGTTTGTCATCAATTGATTCCATTTTCATAAACCATTTGATCTCTTATTTGCCAATTAATTAATGAGTAAAAGTCAACCATTAAGTCAATTATCATTATATCGAAAGATTGTGGCCTCTCTCGGACTGGACATAAGGTTTGCGGTGATTCTGATCACTGGTGTGAACGCCATAGCCTTTAGTTACAGATATTTCGTTTCCATAATATTCGATGGCGTCGGCAAAAACGGTTCTTCAGTCGCTGTAAGTTTTGTTTTAAGGCAAACCTATTTCATCAATCGGGCGCTCAATCATTGGCACTGCATCTGATCCGCTATTTTGCACTTCTTCTTAAACAAATCAAATTATAATCCAATGAAAGCATGACTTAAGAGTTGACTTGAGATCAAACAATAATTGCATTTCTATTTGATTTTGATTTGCACTCAAAACCATACTTTCCTTTCCCTATCGGAACACACTTTGGTTGCACTCCTGCTTCAGATACCATTCCTAATGCATGTGAGGGTACAGTCTATCCCTATGTTCTTTTCTATTGGAAATGAAATACTAATTATGACCACAAATATGAAATCAATCCTTTCGGGAGGAGTCGGCAAAAACGGCTCTTCTGTTGCTGTAAGTCCTCTGCACTCAATTCTGGGCTTTTTTTGAGTGAAATTTGATTTCACGAAAATTGCTTTAAAATATCATTAATTGCATTCATTACTGAAGGGAACCTCCATTTTATCGCCATTTATTCCAATATTCCTATCTGTGGTGTCAGCGCTCACCATATTCTTCAAGTCTCCATCAAATATATTTGAAGAACACGTCTCTCTTTATTTAATAACATTCGGTTTTGTGACAGCAAAGCTCACCTGCAAACTAGTGGTATGTCTTCACTCTATTATATTTCAAAATTGATTGTCTTTAATCCAATTGATCCAAAGGTGGCACAAATGAGTAAAAGTGAAATACAAAAACTGGATTCAGTCTTCATCGGACCTCTGCTTCTATTTCTAAATCAATACTTTAACACATTTATTGATGAATACATCCTCTTATGGATTGCATTTGTATGCCTTCAACTAATTCTGTGCTAAAAACACTAATTCTGTGCCATTTTTGTTGAATAGGTTTACATATTATTGGATTTCTTATTCTATTCGTACAGCACATGCACTCAAATCGCAGACTATCTTAAAATCCATGTTCTGTCCATTCAATATCAGCGGCCGTCCACTCAATCGAGTCAGACATCGCTGAGAAACGCACCGACGGATTCACATTCGACAAATGGTAGGGAAAGCCGGCACAGGGATAGCCGGTACAACTTAAGGCGTTAATATTTTCCAGTATTTGTAAAGAATAGTCTATCCCTAAGAACTAAATCCTAGTTTTAGTCTTTCCTCTCATTTCTTGGAATATATTTTGAGTGAATTATATTCTTTGCAAACAATCAATCATTGGATGAATAAATTCCTTTCAAACGATTCCTTAAAAGAAAATAATTTCCAAAACGTCTTAACATTAGTCAGACTTACCATCGATTTTACTGAAAATAACGAATTCATTACCAAAAAAAAGCGTTTACTCATTGATTAGTGGTTTTAATAGTTATTTACAATTAATTAATCGTTTAATTGTTGGGAAAACCCTTTACTCTCTTCGATATACTTTGTTATTGTGTTTTGAATCGGATTTTATTGCAATTAATTAATATTCAATCAATTTATGGATATATTCAACAAAAAATGATTTTATTGATATCTATATCATATTTTTTGTTCATTTTTTAATTGATTTATCAAATGTTAATCAAATCTTCAAATGTTTTGTAAATATTTATTGATTTTTGTCTTTAAATATATATTTAAAGTATTTTCCGATTCCTTATAATAATTAATAAGATTTCAATTCGTGTCATAAATTCAATAAATTATATTTGAAATTAAAGTTTTTATTTGTTTTCAAATCTAAACAAACACTTAATCCATGTCCTAATGAATGTCAAACTTCTTGTTCTCTGTTTAGATGTCAAACACATACCTGAGTTCGAGTCACTTCTAATGGAAAGCGATTTAGAAGAATATACTCAAGAAATGAATTCTTAAAATCAAATCAGTTTTTGGACACTATTTTGATTTCATTGCTATTTATTTGCTTATAATCACTGCCTTTGATTATCAGAGTCTGATCCGAGTCTTAATTTATTTACAATTTTTGTTTAATTTGTTGTCATTTAATGTCATTTCAATCATTGCTTTTGATTTATAACTTTTTTTACCCAAATTTTTGTTCATTTATTTCAATAATTTGTGTCAAAAAACACATAAAACTCTTTAATTAATTATTTATTTGAAACAAAACTACAATTATTTCATTATTTTCTACTTATTTTTGAAATCAAAGCCTCGATTATTGGGTTAGTTATCTGTGATATGAATTCCTGTGCCTTTAGTTTACGCCTAAAATTCATTTGTATATAAGTTTTTGCATTAATTTTCTTAATTTAATCAAACGTTTAATTAAAGAGCTTTTAATTAAAAAATAAAATACGTTTTTATGACTTAAAAACCTATAAATATATTGTTTTTCATATTTTAATTACTATTTTATTATTCATTAAGAATTTGATCTTCAAGTGAGTCATTTCCAGAAGAGATTTGTGGAAAATTCATTAAAAACTTGTGAACAGAATTAATATAATCTGAAATTCAGTGAATTTTTAAAAATTTTTAAAAATTTGCCCAAAACCTGACCAAAATGTCTGATTTGCCGACAAATAAATGGAAACGAATTTATTTGATTTATTTCTTCACATTTTTTATCGGAATTTATTTCATGTGTTATACGCTATCCATACCATTCATCAGTAGACCTGTCAATCACTTTTGTGCCTCTCCTCCTGATTATCCCAAAACAATAGAATACTGGAAAGCCTGGAAGGTTAGCGCTATTCCCTATTGGGATCAGGTGCCAGAATCGATGCAATATAAGCCCATTAGGAGTAAAACACAGTCACAGTGTTTCCAATTTGAAGTAAATGAAAGGAATGAAACAGAAATTGTATTTGAAGTCGAATATTCACGTAATCAGATCACTCGCTGTAAGAATGGCTATCATTTCAAAGATACTAAGCTTTCGTTAATATCTCAGGTAAGACAACGAGAAAACGAAAATTTGGTTTACATCAGTCACAATCATTTGAGACATCAATCATTTTACTCATTATTTTTTTCATTAAATTATTTTTATTATTAGTTTAAAATAGTTTGTGACAAACGATGGGTACTACAAATCCTTCCTCTCATATCCAGTGGTGGCTTCATTTTATCGACAGTTGTCTTGAATTTTGAGAATTATATAATAATTTTGATTCTCTCAACGATTCTTATGCTGTCCTCAAGTGTTGCCATTTGTCTCGTTTACGAGATATGGCTTTTACTTGTATTGAAGTTTTCGTCTTCGCTGTTGTTTGGGGCAAACTTTTATGTCATATTAACTTTGATGAAGAAGTTTAAGGCAAAGACAGATATCAAAGCTCTTGAAATCATATTTTTGTCGGGACTACTCGGCTCAGTCTTTGCTAAAGGGATGAACCTTTTGATGATTTACACCTTAAAAGACTGGAAAATCGTTCAAATTATTGACAGTTTTTCAATCATTCCAATTGTGATATTCGGGTCAGAAACCTGTCCTCTAAATAAGTAAATAAACTAAAACATTAGCTAAACTCACAATTCACAGCATAATCCTATTCATTATCCACGCTTCTGACAACGAGAGCAATATAAACTTCGTGGACCACTTAGAAGATCAGATATCACAACATTCGGCACAGGATTCTACTGAACAAAACTTTGAAGGGCCCAGAATTAGTGGAAAAATACAGTTATTTCTGTAATATTGTTTTCGATCATTTAAAAAAACAATTATAACTGTCATATCTTTGAATAGATTATGGATTACTGCGTTTCTCTATTTTTGTGAAGACTTAGCACAGCATCAAAAGCTAGAAAAGAATCACAAATTATTTGATCCGACATTTATTATGATTCAGACATTCAATGTGTTTATGATATTCATCAGCAAAAGAAAAATATCACTAAAATATACTTTAGTTTTAGCCTTAATCTGCGTCAGTCTTAGCAATACTTGTTATACATTTTCAGGTAAATACTAATTAATTAGTAATTTCTTTCAAATATTAATATATTTTCAAAAACTTATCAATTCTTTAAAAATAGGAATTTTTGAATTCAAATATGAGGGTCTTTTCAAAAAAATTCTTGAATATATGAATAAAATTGGAGTTTCGATAGCATTTTACGCCAATCTCTTCATTTTCATTGAGTATATCGACAAAAGAAGAACTGTATTTAACTTAATCTTGATTAACGTTATTATGTTTTCTTATGGATTGTCCCCTTTGGCCCTCAAATTCGTGAGTTTAACGAAAATCATAAGAAATTTAATTAATTATTATATAAATACAGAATGAGATCAACTCATGGCTGCTAAAGATATTCCTTTCCATCACATCTTTGGCTGCAATTATTGTTATTATAATTAAGTGTTTTATTTCAAACAAAGTCTTAAATATTCCAAAACCTGTCAGAAATAAGACTATTTTCTATTCAGTGAATAATTTAAATGAACACAAATTATATATCGTTAACGAAAGTCTTTGAATTAATTGTCAAATGATTTTTTGAACATTATTTCAAAAGAAGACCATTTTATTACACATTAACTCTAATATTTTTTGCTTTTTAATCTTAACTTAACCTTCACTAAATAAATCAATTTAATGAACTTTTGTTATACTGAACATTCTGATCTAATAAAAATTAATCATGTTCACACAAAATTCAAAATATTTTAAAGACAAAAACAGAATATCATTGATTGAGAGAAAAATTCGAATCTCTCTCTCTCTCTATCTCTCTCTCTCTCTCTCTC
>JAQIXD010001624.1:0-13879 GCA_034699985.1 Minunthozetes semirufus
GGCACTAGTAATATGATCTGACTGTAAATATCATCCTATTGTTAGATAAGCTTAAAATATTCTTGAAAGGTGTGCAAAGTAGTCCCAAAATGAAAATGAACAAGCTTACATAGCTTAATTAGTGAGACTTAAGCTCAGACAGAATTAAGCTTGATTGTAAATGTTCTAGTCAGTATTTTTATCATGCTTATTTATCATAATTGCACATACACTGTAAGAATGTTATACTGATGACCAGGTTCAAAATAACCATGGTCAACGTTAACACAGAACTTATACATTCCATATCAAATTACAAAATATTCCAAAAAAGTTATCTTGATCATCATATCAAATTCTACTCTAAGTCATATCGATTAAAACATAATCTATCAAAACTTATTATCAAAGATGAAATTGAGAACCAGAATAAACATATCAAATGTGTATCATATCACTCAATGGTAATATCAGAGGTGGCCAGAATGGGGGAACGCCTCCCACTGACCATCTCTTACTATTTATTAAACATCTTTTGGTTAAATATTCAAAATACAGTCAAAACTCATTTATCTCATCTCTCTTAACTCGATTTTCCATAATTTTTATCTAATTTTTCTTCGAATTTGATGACAAAATCGGGATTCGACTGTATTTACACGATTTAACTATCGCTTAATTATTAGTTAATCTATTGTATAATGAAAAACAAAATTATATACCGTATGATCTAGTCAAATATTAAAATATTGTAAATAAAATTTTAACCAACATAAAAAGATGTAATTCGGAATTTCAAAGATAAAAATAAATAATGATCATCGTCAAATTGATTTTTTTAAATTCTTAAATTTTTTTACAAGATTAAAAAATTATTCGGTAGTGATATTCTGCGCAACCCAAGTATAATTATTCAAAAGTTTGCTAGATAACCAAAAACAAACATGATGACTTTATTACAGTCTTCAATTTGATTTTGCTTTTGATGGGAAATTATTCTAATTAATGGAAAACTCCAAAAATTTGATCAACATAAAATTAGAATACTAACAAGTAATTAAACAAATTAGGAACTAGTGAAACTTAAACCCAGAATAAATAGTACTGAATATCAAATTAACAAAATGTAAGATCAAATTCTATTGATTCAAGAGATCCAATAACAGCTTAATTCAATGCCATTGATCCAATTCTAGAGAAGATGAGCAAGGTTGCACATTACAAAAATGAACTTCATCAATTAAGAGCAAGGTTATTATCAATTAAATTCAAGTAAATAAACATGGTAAGTTCTTAAAAGCAGAAAAATTGGTATTTCAACCAGAATTACCAGAAAAATTCAAAGTGAACTACCTAAAATAATGGACCACCTTGATCATCAGTACAACCAATTGATATCTTCAGAACAATTGATCCAATTATTGATAATCGGCTTTATTTTAGTCTAAAATCGAGCGAAGAGACTGACAGTAGGGAGGAGTGGGCTCTGGCACAGCATAAACAGCTGCAAAGAGCACATACCAGTGCTATTGTGTGTATGTCTTGTGCTGTTTGTAGTGCACTCTCGTTGTGCTGAGCGCTGAGAGTGAAAGGAAAGCCATTAAACTCCTGTTATTGACATTGAATTTCGCAAAAACAACTCCGACTCCAAAATGGATGGTATTATGTCTTCTGTGGCGTCAAAACAATGCCATTATCTCACACTAAGACAACTGTCTTCTCCGGGCAACTGATTGGCAGCCAATTGTGACCACCATTTGGTCCGCAACACTGTCTTCCACTTTAGACCTAATCCTTCGTCAGAAACAAAGACACAAAGACTTGCAATTGATATGAAAGTGGTTTACGATCTGCTCAGACAAAGAAGACATCCCTCCACTAGTTATCATCAAATGGATCCACAGATACAACAACAGCAACAACAACAACAACAGCAGAGCAACGGAGGCTCCGCTATGTGTGGCAGCGCTTCCGGTGGCGGCAGCTCTTCGTGCGGTTCCCGTCATATCATAGCCTACGAGTCCATACAAATCAACAAAGAGTTGGGCGCCGGAGAGTTCGGTGTTGTTCAACAGGGTATGTATTGCCTGTCCTCTCCTACCTGTGCTCTATGAGAGTGCGTTTCACATAAAATCTGGTTCTAATGCAAAACTTTCCTCTTATTCTGTGCCAAAAACAACAGGCGTTTGGAGCAACGAAGAGGGAAAGCGTATCCAAGTGGCCATCAAATGCCTGTCCTCCCAGCGCTTCGACACTTCCCGTATAGAGTTCGTGAAGGAGGCGACGATAATGCACGCCATAAGTCACGAGCATATCGTCCGCCTCTATGGTGTGGTTCTGGAGCCGTCCCTAATGTTGGTGACAGAGTTGGCGCCCTTGAGGTCACTCCTCGAGTGCCTGAAAGAGCCGGCGCTCATCAGTCAGTTCCCGATCATATCTCTGTGCAATTTTGCCGCACAAATAGCCGACGGTATGGCATACCTCGAGTCCCGTCGGCTCATCCACAGAGATCTGGCGGCGCGTAATATACTGGTGTTCGCTAAGAATAAGGTCAAGATATCTGACTTTGGTCTGTCCCGAGCGCTGGGCGTCGGAAAGGACTACTACCAGACGAACTTCAATGTGAACCTGAAGCTGCCCATCGCCTGGTGCGCCCCCGAGTCTATCAATTACCTGAAGTTCACCTCCCAGTCCGACGTCTGGGCCTATGGGGTCACCCTTTGGGAGATGTTTTCCTACGGTTTTCAGCCCTGGGCTGCGCTCACCGGTCAACAAATCCTGGAGGCCATCGACGAGCCATCCTATCAGCGATTAGAACAGCCCGAGTGCTGTCCCAAAGAGTATTACTCCTTAATGTTGAAGTGTTGGGCCCACGACCCGAACCTGAGGCCAAAGTTCGCCGAAATCGTGACTATTCTGCCCGACTGTAAGCCAGAGATGGTTCAGGTCGTGAAGATCTGTTCCGATGTCTCTCTCAACTCAATGAGTGGTCTGTCCGTCAAATCTAACAAAGAATACCTGTCCTACAAAAGCGGTGATATTATCACTGTTTTAGATAAGAGAGGATCCACTCTATCGACAAACTCCGGGCTCACAATGAACTCGAACTCTGGTCTCGACAATAGCGGCGCCCATTGGAAAGGTATGTAAACAAGTATTCAATTGTCTGTAACTAACTGTCAATCCTATGGTCAGGCGCTCTAAACGATGGGAAAACCGGTTATTTCAATCCAAGCGATTGTGTCTCGTATTTGGGACAGAATCTGCCGACTTCTTCGTCTCAGTCATTGCCTTCCTCTTCCTCTGGCGGCCAGTCGTCGGCCGCCTCGACTCTCACCTCACATGTCCTCCAATCGAAGTTTATCAGGAATTTTTTGGACTCCAAGAATAGCAGTCAGTCCTCGTCCGGCGCCGCCGGCGGACAGCAATCGTCACAGTCTTCTCCCTACGGCTCACGGCGTCGGATACGGCCAGACATGATCTCAAGACCTCAGGGAGATCTGGTCCATACGGGACACGTCGGAGCGGACGGCGCTTTCTTTGGCGACGTCTCCTTCTTAGAGGGGAAGTACCATCAGTTGCCCAAACAGATCGTCACACCCTATAGAGCTCAGGACGACCACAATCACAATAATAACAGTTACGGTCACGAAACGGGAGGGGCCGGTAGTCTACGCAATAAGTGGTCCGTAAATGAAAAGAAGTCAAACGCCAGAAATGGGTGCAATTCGGGGGACAGTAATCACGAGTACCACGAGATTAGTGATGAGGAAGACTTGGCTCCACTCGAGAGCCCTCCCTTTGAAATACTCGATTTCGGGCCCTCTCTTGTAGAGGAAGTGTTCCGAGAGTTGGATCAAATCAAACCCGATTTGGATAACGAGATAACTGAGTCAGAGGTCGCCATAAATGAGAGTTCGGTTAACGTTAAGAATGAGGTCCGAGAGATCAACCTTAAGATCAACAAAGAGGTGGCGCAGACCTCCAAAAAGAAACAGGCAATGGTTAAACCCATTTCCGCCTCCGACCAGATCGAGTTGGACTCAGCCATAGCTATGGCTAAAGATATCGCCACCCGTTCTATGCTTACGTTAGACAGTAAGTCGTCTCTTATTATCCCTTCTTTTCGTTTTGAATATCGGGTCAACCCTTCCATCAGCTCAGGGTTTAGTTGGTTTCCACAGACATAAAATTAAGCCAATCTTTGTGACTACCATTAGATTGTAATCAAACTTAACCTGTTATATGAAATTTGATTGAATGCTTGGATTACAGTTTTTAAGTGAATGTTTGTAATCATTGGAAATTGATTTTCAATATGTTTGACAAATTGCAGTCCAATTTTGTTTTGTTTAATCGCCACAATTCAAGTGAAAAACACCATGTTACATTATGTCACATTAAAATTATCCTTTAAAGTTTTGTTCCCAGTGTTTAACGTTAAAATTGATGATAACCTAAATTCACTTTAATGACAAAATTACAGTTTCAATATCATTGAGTATTTAAAATTATCTTTAGATACAGCGCCAAAATTATTATAATAATTATGTGGATAACTTAAATTCAAATAGTCTTGAATACAGTTTTTAATTAACATTAAAGGGATGTCCAGCGGAAGGGGTCCGGAATTGAGTCTAAAAATCAAACGAAACACTAATTGGAAAACATTTTTCTCTTTATTTCAGATGAGATTATAGACAATTCGAGGTTCAATGACTCCCCGAAGACACCCAACTCTCCCAATAAGAAGAAGTTTTCGTTCAAATTCACGACTTCGAAGTCGTCCCCAAAGACTGAGCGAAGAAACTTCAGCGAAGAGACCGAATCCATCGGTAATATCATCGAAAGCATAACACCGGCCGCTAAAGAGGCCTACATTTCTCTCGTCGATAAGGGCTCGGGTCTGACCCGAGACGAACCTCAGCTCAATACCATTGACAATACCGGTGCCGAAGAGGACGCGATTGATGGAAATCCGCTACGAATGCTGAGGTCGGCCGGCATTGGAGGTGTGCTCCGGTCCAGAGTCAGAGGTAACCGGTCTTTCTCTCAGCCAAGACTTCCCACAACCGCCCAAACGGCAGGTCTGGCCAGAGTGGCGTCCACTCGGTCTTCGTTAGGCGTTCCGCCACCCGTTCCTACCAGTGCTAACGGCATTTGTGATGATGCGATCAATAACGCGCTTCCGTTACCGCCCAGAGACCGGACCCGACCGATGCTAATGCAGTTGAAGACACACCAGCGCCGACACCCGCTGGTTATCCCCACTTCTAACGGCGAGTCAGAGTATGGCGAACAGCAGCGACAGTCTTACCACCAGAGGGAGGGTTCGCCGCACAGAACAATACCTGTGCTGAAGAACGTGTCCTGTCCTCTGCCGCCGCAGACCTTTCTCGACAACTATTCTTCGCTAAAGTCTTCGAATTACGACTCATTTGATGGAAATTGTGATACAAACCGGAAGTCGGCGCCCATTCCGCCCCCAAAACCGCAGAGAAGTTATCTGTAAGTCATTTATTCTGTGCTCTGAATCTCTTTTCTAACAAAATGTCCTTTTTTATGGCTGTCCTCAGCGGTGAAGAGTCTTTCGAGTCTGAAATGCAAAAGGCTTTGGACAGCATTCAAATCGGGAACTCATCCCTCACCGAAACAGTTACCAGTGCTATACCCGACAGCACTATCTCTACGAACAGCTCAACCATTAATAGCAATAACAAGAATAGTGTCGACAATACTAAAGACATTTATCTCAGACCACAATCACTGGAGGCTAAGGAACAGCACAACCAACAGATTCCGTCCAAATCTACAACTGATGGAACCGTTGGCTCCAACTCTAGTAACTCATCGTTTTTATATCCATCAAAACCCCAAACAGAGGTCCGCACCAGTAGTCTGTCCTCTGGTTTAGAAACAAATAACTGCCCAAACAGTGCCACTACTTCTACGACTATCATAACAGTTGATCCCAAGACTGGACGGAACAGAAGCATAGATTCCGATGAAGTTCGAGTCATGCAAAAGGTTTTGGCCAAAGAAGTGAGTCTTTTACTCAAAACAGTCGTTCCTTTCACCCCTTCCTATAAAAATCAAATACTGATTATTCCTGTCGTCCACTCTTAGATCGATCTGAGCGCTGAAGAGTGCGCCCGAATACTGCACTCAACCGATTGGGACGTCCATAAGGCCATCAAATGTATTGTAAGTCTCTAATACATGCCTTCCTCTATACCTGTGCTCTAAATTCGGACTTTTTATGGCTTTTCCAGAGACTGAGACAACAGCTCCGGTCGCACAGCATAGACGTTGAGTGCGATTGGGCTAAAATGTTGGCCAAATTCAATTGGAATATACGTCAGGCGTCGAACTACTTGATCGCCACTCAGGGCGTACCCGAAGACACGACTGAAGTCTAGCTTTAAGTTCAAACCAAACGACAGTTCAATCGCAAAATGCATTTGTTTTTTAGGGTTTTATTCGAAATTTTTAGGGATTTTTTGGCCCAAACTTTAAGCCTTGAAAAACACATTTCAACTGATTTTTAGTGACTTTTCTTACAATTGATTACAAAAAACACTATTTTATGAGAAACTGAACGCTTTTTTAGTGAGTTTTACCGTATTTTTCGTTTAATTTATTGATTATTATTATTATTACTGAAGAAAACAATCAAATTGTGTCTCAATTTTTTAATCACAAGTTTTTTATATAATTTTATTAACTCTTCGTATAATCAAAAACCAATTGCAAGAACTCTTTTATTAACTACAGTATAAGTACCACTAATCGACGACATCCAAAGTCTAGTCAATTGTCAATTATATCATAAATATTGCAATTTTTCCCCAAAACTGTATTTAAATGTAGCGAACAAATGACGAGATAATAATAATTCACTTTTTTTTATGATTTTATTAATAAAATATGTTTTTATTGTGTCTTTTGATTCAACTTTTGTTACTTTTTAAGAGGTTTGGCTGTAGTTTTGTAGGGGAAAGGGTTGGCCGATAGATGGCAGATCTTTGTTCGATAGAAATTCTCGGTTATTTTGGTTTTGAATAATTTTTATTTTAAAATTGTACTTGCCACTAAAAACAGTCCTTTTGCTTCTCAGCCTTTCTAAAGAATTAAGGTTGACAATTTTCTTGAATTTTAATAAATTGTATAATCCATTTTAATTGAACTTGAACATATTTAGTCAAATAATTGTTTAAATTAGGTATTCCTTACAGTTTATTAAATTATATTTATTTCCAATAATATTAAAACTATCATTTTTACCCAGTAAGTCATTGTGCTGATAAGAACGTACCATTTTCGTTGATTTTAAACTAAAAATCTAAAATCACAAGGACAAAATGATCATTTTAAAACTGCAATATTTGATAAATATTTAAATAGATTTACTCAATTTTCACAACAGAATTTAACTGGATTATTGCTTAATCTATTTAAAATTTTGAACATGCTTCTCTGTTCAAAGCCTATCTTAAGCCCATTTTTTCAATTCACCATTTCTTAGACAATCATTCTGTCAGAAACTGTAAATTTATTTTTTGATATTAATTTGAGTTATCATGCAAAATAATGCTAATTAGTTTGGAATCATTCGCCTAGTGAGTGTTATATTGATCTAGTTCATTTGTTGTCAAATTTGTCGGAATATTTATTTTCTAATCTAATATTTATTCCCCGAAAAAGTGAACGAATATCTCATGACTTGTATTTGATTTGATTTTTGTCTTCTTTTGCACTGATTTTGATTCAATCAGTTGTGAGTTGTGTTCAGACATCAAAAACTGAGTCCTCTTTTGTCTGAGTCTGTGATTCACTATTGTTTTGTCGTCTGATTGTTGTGCTTTTCTCCCTGTGCTCTGTCTGTTCTCTGCCTGTGCTCTCGCATTTGGACACTTAATATTCCATATCGTTAAGAACGTGCTGAGACTGCATAACGTAGCTCTGCCTAACAGAAGATCCATAGTCTTAAGTGATGATGATGTTCAAGATCTCCTTAAAAAGTACTTGTTTACAAAAATGAGCTTGATTAACAATTTCAACTTGATACATTTACAAATAATGGTTGATCCAAAAGTTTTATGATCTTGCACATACTGCGATATTGTGTACAGATCTGAAATCCTAATGATTTGTTGGCGCACTGTTGGGCGCACAGGACTTAAGTCGATGACGATATCAAACGGTAGACGAGATAGAATTGTGACCACCATTTGAATCGTTGTTTCAATTATTCGCATCAATTGTTTCTCTTCGACACAAACCCATAGTTTTTGCACAGAATTTGTGTGCCGTTCGAGTCGTTCCCCTCTTCCCAGACATTGATTTCCAATTCAATTGAATAGAAAAGTATTTTCATCTGAAAATCAAACAAAATATTGAATCGATTCTCGAGTTTTCAACACTTATTTCGGTGTAAATAAGGTTTCTTTGATTTTCAATTGGTTTCGGTTATTATCACTGAATTCTGATTTGATTTTTCACAGGAATCAAAAACTGTGACAAAATCTTTCGGATTATTTTTGATAAATATTAAATTTGCACAATCTTTTGGCATTTGTACAGAAATTGTTATTTTTAATTCGTCTTAATAATTTTACAGAATCATCTTTGTAATTCTGGATAAACTTAATTTGGTAATAGCTTACAAACTGTAATAATAATCTGATTATATTCTTTTATTAATATAAAAAATCCCACGTTAAATTCTGGGACAATTCAGGAGAGTAATAATTTTTAAATTTTATTCAATAAAATATGTCTTGCTGATTATAACTTGAACATTTTATTTGTTACTAAAATAAATCAAATGAACATTGACAAATTTTTTAGAATAAAATAGAAAAGTGGAATATGACAAATTCAATAGTTACTTTTCCTAATATTTTAAAACTGTAATCATGTTTGAAGGAGTAATTTTATTTCACCAAGAATTCTAGCCAATTCAATTGGATTTGAACGGCAAAATTCTTTTTCCAAAGAAAAAAATCATTAAGTTTTCATTTTAAATTAGCCTGCCCAACCGAATTATATTAGAAATGAGCTAGTTTCTTTTCGAATCGAAATAAAGCAAATCAATTGAAAAATCAAATGTTAAATGATTTCTATTAAAACAGTTTTATTGCAATTAAAGTCTGTTTTACAACTAATCCAAAGGGAAGGGTAGACGAGGGAACAGGTGCTATAAAATACCATTGACTTACATCACAAGCCATTAGAAAATGGGCTCAAAAACTGAATTAAGTCCACATTTAGAGTGAATTATAGCGATTCGTTATAATAGTGTTGTTTATAATAATGACAGCACTGGTAGTAAAGCACTGGTAATAGCAAAAACGGAAGGGAACGGTAGTACTCGCTATTAAATATGATTACACTTATGTTTGACTTTTTTTCTTCTTCGGTCTGTGCTATGGAAGGCCTAATATCTAAACATTTGCTCCAAATGGGTGTCAGTAGGAGTCGGATAAACATTACGTTATGTTCTGTGCTATTCTGTGCTGTTCTTGGAATGGGAGGCGGGTATGAGTTTGATTGCATGACTGGATTGAGTTTTTGCTGCACAGAAAACAATACGTTCCCTTCCGGACCATTACTCGCCGAATGGACCAAATGGTTGGGCGATGGCGGCAATGGATTGAGTCAGTGATCCGCCAGCACTGGCTCTATCCGTGTGCTCCACAGCTCAGCCATCAGTGGAAAGCCGGCTCTATATCCCAGAATAATGTGTTTATAACACAACAGTGAACAGCACTGACCTATAGCTCTATTTCTTGATTTTTCGCTTTAAAATTGAGTTTTTATTTAACTTTTCTGATGATTATTGTCTTATTTGAAGAACAAGATCACTCATTTAGCCATAATTCGAGTTTTTTATGTTCACTGATAAACTAGCAAATTTATTTTTTGTCAATTTAAAAACTGTAATTTTTAGTTTGTTTTTATTTAAAATTAATCAAACAAAACATTAGTTTAGATTTGGAAAGTTTTCGTCGATCCTTTTTTGATTAAACATTTGTTAACAATATATTTTATCAATTTCATCAATGTATTTCTTTTGCAGATTCATTCTTGTTAGTTTAAGGGCTATAAAGTCATTTTAAACAACTTAAGTTGAATAATTAAAACTAATTTAATAAAATCGGTTAGGAACTGGAAGTAATATTTTTGAAAATTACCTAGAACATTATATAAACAATTTATCATCATTTTGGAACATCAACTTTGCTTAAAATTACTCAAGCAAATTATACAATGTTATTTTGCTTACTTTTGAAACTGTAACTTTTTCAATTTATCTATCTCAAATAAATCTTAAATTTAAAAAAGCTTTATGTGGGATTTCACCACCACGGAATTTTTTTTCTCTCACTTGAATTGTGATGTTAGCCATAATTACAAAGATATTAAATTGAAATAAGCTCATTAAATTCGCTAAACAACCCATCATCAAAAGCTTACACAATTCACTACAAATATGGGAAATCATGTTTTGCACAACCATTTGCACAGTCATTCAAATCTCGATGTCCTGTAAAATATGAATCGCAGCTATTCTTCACAGATATCGTGGGATTTAAATCCCGGTTTAGTTATATATTAAATGGGAATTAATGTCAAAAACTGGTTATAATATATTGAATGCGAAAACTAGAGATCAATTTGTTTGGACACTAATGTTAGAGCAGTCGGGAGTCGTCGGGTATTGACATAACAGTCGCCACTCGTATCTCAATTGGGATGTCATGTGATGACAGCTCAATCATTGGCACAGATTAGTATCACTTTTATATGTGCTGTGCTATACGGCTCGGGGCACGTGTCTTGACATCTAAATGAACGGCTCGGGTCACGTGTCGATACCATGTTCTCGATGTGTGTGCTCTGCTGCTGATGATAGTGTCCAACACTGAGAGCACAGGGCTTTGAATCTGTGATCAGTGATCGATACTCTGAATCAAAGATTGAACACAAAAAGGGATATATTGTAGCAAATCGTTAACACAAACACTTAGAACAGGGATGCGGACGGTGTGTGACCAGGAATAAGACCAGGGGAAGGCTTATCAACTGCAGTAGACATCTCATCCCTTCCCTCAGAGTTTTGGCTCAGAATTTTCGATGATTTATGAGGAAAGGGATGGAAGTGCTCATCACAGAGATGTTTGCCATAACAGATACCCTGTGCTCATCCCTGTCCAATAACTAAAGCATTTTCGGCACTAAAATGCCCTCAATTTAAGTATAGCTCATATCGTCTGCCGAAGAATATTCTCTTTGAGTGCTGTGCTGTTGTGCTGTGCTCTCTGTGTTGTAATCTTTGTTTACAGATCTCTAATCTCTTGAATAATAATAATAAAAGTAATGAATTCTGTCTTTAAATTCAGTACTCATTTGTATATTCATTACAAAAGAGGGAATTATTTGAGGAATCGTTTGAATCAATCGATTGTTTGTTTTGTCAAAACTTATTAATAATAAGTTATTATTAATATCGACTCAAATGTGTTGTCATTTGTTGTCAAATGTGTGAATATCAATAAAAAATTATTGAAACCAAGAATATATTTGTGAATAACAAAGACATACGTTGGTAGTCCATTTATTATTCTTCAATTCAGAACAATTATACGAATTATGATGCAGATTTTATTTACAATTTTGGTTTTAAGTTGAAATGAGTGAATTCAATAAATATTTAGATAATTATGATTGAGTTTTCCAATTACTAATTTCGATAAAGTAAGGTTAACTATTTTTTACACATTTTCTTCAATTACCAAGAAAAAAAAATGGGAGGATTCAATTAATTTCTCAATAAAATTCGAAGCAAAAAATTCATAATAATTAACAAGGAAAATGTTTATGATAGAAAAGTTTTTGTACTTTCGAGCCAGAATCATATCTTTCAATGTTTGGTTATATCTTTATTTAATTTGTGTATTGTATTACAGTTTATTAAATTTCAAAATTTCGTTTGTAAATTTACTAGATAATAAAATATTCAAATTAACAATTCAAGTTGAAATTTGAAAATTAGTAAGATTTAAAAATTAAACTTAATTTTTAGCGGGTTTTTCAAAATTCATAATATTACTTGAGTAGGATAATTTAAATTATATTTAAAATTTAAATTACAACTTGCCAATTTTTAAGAAAACACAATTTATGTTGAATATGAAATTAAGCAAGCTCAAAATCCGTAACAATAAATTCAATTTGGATACACTGGACTAGAATTAGAGGAAATGCCTTCTGGCCAGAGGACAGGCATTCAATTGTAATCAGCGGTTAATTATAGATATTTTCTTTTGTCGACTTTCGAGGAACAGTAAGTCTGTGTCCGTCTATTTGTGTGGCACAACCACTACCACTACCTCAGTGTCTGTGTGTGTCTGTACCGCAATCTTAACCTAACAGTGATGTGCACTTCCCAACCAATCACTTCTGGTCCAACTGATCCCAATGAGAGGCGACTGTCCTCTTCGTCTCGAATAATGAACATTCAGAACAACAATTGCTTTTCTGGTGTCTCCCTATTGTGCGGATCTTATTCTGTGTTATTCTGAGCTCTCATTCTGTGCGTTCACTATCTCACTGACAATTGAAATACTGGGCGCACAGTATATCATCAGAGAAATTGGTTACAACTGTTCCACAGCTCAAAGAACTTCTTCCTATTCCACGTTCTATTCATTGATACAATTATTATCTCCTATTCATTGATAGTTGAGTTGAATAGAAATGTCACAACTTTTCCCATTATTGAAAATAATACTAAATATGAGAATATTTTTAACAAGACTTTTGTCAATGGAAGACCATTTTTAACTCTATTTCAACTATTGTTCAATTTATTTCCAGATTGGAGTAGATATGGTTATTGATTTTCTTTTGAAATTTGACCAAACTAATTTAGCATTATTGTTCATTCTAAATCTTGATAATTTATTATTTAGAAACTGCAATTTTCTCTAAATAAAGCTTAAAAATTATCGGGTTTTTGTTATTTTTATTTTTTGGAGCATCAAAGTTGGAGTTTTTTAATTCGTGAGAATTACATATTAATGAATCAGCAAGGTTATCTTTATTTTCTCTATGATTAATTTCAAGACTGTAATGAATACTTCAAGTATACTTGATTATAACCATTTTCTTTGTTTTTTATAATTTGGAGAATAACTTCAAGAGAAAATTATCAAGAGTAACTAGATTTGACATTATATTTTAATCTGGGTGATATAGCTCTCTGATTTGAATTGATATTTCTTTCAAAAGTATTCATTCCTTAATGATAAACTTTTATTTTTGATCATGAACATTCTTCAGTTAAATGTGGAAAAATATTGATTTTCATTCAGAGGACAGTCATAAAAGTGGTCAGACTTTCACATAATTTATAATCATTTTGTGATTTTTGAATTCATTGAACGATAAGTTGTGATAAAGAAATCCATTTAACCATTAATTATGAAATATTTAAAGAGATAACAGATGAGGACAGACATAGAGAGGACAGTCATAGCACTGGATTTGTGCACCAAAATGAAAATCGATTTATGTTTCGAATGCAGTCCACTGTAAATGCTGATGACCGGGGATAGTCTCCTATAATGAGCTCTATTTGTATGAATCAAAATTATATTTTGAATAAATTGACTTAAAATAAAACTTTTTCAAGATAAATATCCAATCTCAAAATTATTATAATGATTAAATTGGAGATTTTACTATTTTGTTCGGCATAAAAATTCCAAGATAAAAATAATTTTAAACATGATGAATTATAAATAAAAATAAATATTGATTTACAGTCTTTAAATATCAAGTCCATTTTTATGGAGAGAGAGAGAGAGAGAGAGAGAGAGAGAGAGAGAGAGAG
>JAQIXD010001625.1:0-13867 GCA_034699985.1 Minunthozetes semirufus
TTGGCCACTCCAGCCCAACTCCAGGTCATTATTAGTCAAATTCCAGGCCATGTCAAAAACCACCTGGTCACACTATCCACTGGTCTGAGATCACCCGACACATTACCCAGTTTACAAAATGGCATTATGTTCTATACGTCAATTATAAGTATTAAATTAAACTTTATCATTTTCAGAAAGTTATCTTACATCAATCATTCCAATTTTAAGATGGCATCTATTAAGGTTATTCTTTAAACTAGCTTGCTTCATTTTTAAAGAGAAAAATAAAATGATACAAAATTTTGCTTGCGGTTAAAAAATACTTGACTTATACCATTTTGAAAATTAATATTGAGAATAACAAGTTTATTTATTTTGCTTATTTGTTTATTTAGAAGTTTCTAATTGATTTTCCTTTAACGGTAAAAGTATAAATGAACAATTACATTAATGAAATTTCTCTTAAACCTGGCTTCACTGGAGAGAAATACTCTTGATTCAATCAATGAAATATTTTTGAATTAAATCAAAAATGAAGATTTTGTTGAATAATCCGGAAAAGTGTTTTAAACTCCTATTTTTCAGTTTGTGTTTTGGTCTCTGTTTGTATCAAATGTGGAAAATATGTGAAATGTATTTCGAGTATAAAACTGTTATTTCAATGAGTTATCAAAACTCATCCATCATTTCGTTGCCTGCGATCACAATTTGTATGGAAAAGTTCGATATAATTAAACCTGAATATTCATCTGATTATGAGCTGAAGGATCCAGCAATATTTTATAAATTAATAAACAGCAAGAATATCTCAGAACAGCTGAAAATTCATTACTCGTTTGATGACATTTTCACTGAATGTCGAGTATTGAAAACGATTGCCATTATTATGTCTGAAGATAACGTCAATTGCAGTCAAATCTCAAATATCAAGCAATCGATGGAATATCATATGATTTGTTTCACACTTTTCCATCAAAATGATGGTCAAAATGACAGAGTATTCGAGTTAAGGAACAATGAGTTCAGAGATATGACATTATATTTGGTAAAACTTAAGATTGAAAACACAAATATCTCTAGTTTTCATCTGAGGTTTCACTCAAGAACTGAGTTATTAGTGAGAAATAATAGGAATGTAATCAACAGCTATGAGCACAGGTATAGTGAGAGGTATTCCCATATGATTACATTCCGTAAAAATGTGATCGAATCCCTTCCCCCTCCATATGAGACCAATTGCTTCGATTACACCAGAATTGGACACAAGTCTAGAGAAGACTGCATTCAAAAGTGCAGAATCAAAGGCCTGGCATCTAAAATCGATGGCTGGCCGGTAGATTATCTGCTCTATGATTTGAATAATTTCACCATGTTCTATGATTCATGGTCTAAGTTTATCAATACTAATAATAGGTTAGATAAAGTGATGGGTGAAAAATGTCAGAAGGAATGCGATTTTGGGACAGAATGTCGACAGGAATTGTACAGAATTGAGACTTCTATTTATAGGGATGACGAGAATGGGGCAGTAGTTTATGTGACAACACCGGACCAACCAATACTCCTGACCAAACACTCCCCTAAACTGATATTCGAAGAGTTTGTGTCATTTATCGGAAGTCTGGTCGGACTCTACTTCGGTTTCTCTGTAATGATGTTAAGCGACGTCTGTTTCAAAGTTTTTAACATTTGTTTCAAAAAATTACAGATTTTTATAATTAAATCAAAATTTGTAGACAATAAGGTTAATATCCTGGTCAATGTGTCCCACTAAAAATAAATCTTCGCTCACCATTATCTCAAATAAAATTGTTAAAAGCATTTCAAATTAATTAAATTAATCTTGTTTATTTCATGAAAAATGTGTTTTCTTGCATTATCCATTCAATTTTAATATTGAACCATATTGATTCTAATGAAAATCAAATTCAAATATTTAACCTAAACAATCGGTATTGAATAAAATAAATTATATTTACTAACCTTACTTGATTAATTTTTGTTATTCAGTAAAATTCCAAACATAAATTTCAACTATGACATTTGAAATTATTCCTTTATAATAACCAGGTTTATCATTAAAAATATGAATCTAATATTTAATAAAATGAATTTAAGCTCATTTTTAATTCAAGATAATTATTTTCGAAGAATTTTATTCCTGTTATCTTTAGTTCTCTGTTGTTATCAAATGTGGAAAATATGTGAAATGTATTTCGAGTATAAAACTGTTATTTCAATGAGTTATCAAAACTCATCCGTCATTTCATTGCCTGCGATCACTATTTGCATGAGAAAGTCAATTATCATTAAACAGGAATATTTGCCAGATTACGTGCTGAAAGATCCAGCAATGTTTCATCAATTCATAAACAGTAAGAATATTTCAGAACAAATGAAAATTCATTACTCTTTTGATGACATTTTCACTGAATGTCGAGTATTGAAAACAAAAGCTTTTAATATGACTGAAGATTATATGAATTGCAGTCAAATCTCGGATATCAAGCAATCGATCAAACATTATATGATTTGTTTTACACTTTTCCATCAAAATGGTGGTCAAAATGAAGACAATTTCGAGATAATGAACAACGAGTTCAGAGATATGACAGTATTTTTGATAAAACTCAGGATTGAAAACAAGAATTTCTCTAATTTTCATCTTTGGTTTCACTCAAGAACTGAGTTATTAGTCAGAAATAGAGATTTTACCACCAGTTTTGAGCACAGGTACATTGAGAGGTATTGCCAAATGATTACATTTAGAAAAGGAGTGATCGAATCCCTTCCCCCTCCATATGAGACAAATTGCTTCGATTACACCAGAATTGGACACAAGTCTAGAGAGGACTGCATTCAAAAGTGCAGAATCAAAGGACTGATATCTAAAATCGATGGCTGGCCGGGACATTATCTTCTCTATGACTTGGATAATTTCACCAGGATATATGATTCGTGGGCTAAATATATCGATACTAATAATAGTATAGATAAAGTGATGGGTGAAAAATGTCAGAAGGAATGCGATTTTGGGACTGAATGTCGACAGGAATTGTACCGAATTGAGACTTCTATATATCCGGGGGGCAAGAATGGAGCAGTAGTTTATGTTACAGCACCGGACCAACCAGTGCTGCTGACCAAACACTCACCGAAACTGATATTCGAAGAGTTCGTGTCATTCATCGGAAGTCTGGTCGGACTCTACTTCGGGTTCTCTGTAATGATGTTGAGTGACGTCTATTCCGTTTCTCACAAATACCTGATAAACAAATACCGGAAGAAAACGATTCTTGTTATTAAACCTAAAATTAATATTCAAACAAGAATTTCAAATTAAAAATATCTAAACACATATTTTCATTGGAAAACCTATCAAAAGTAAATCACCATGTTAATCTTTAAACATAAATAAAATTTAATGACAGATCAATTTTTTAACGCCATCATTAAATATGATTTCAAACTTCAAAACTACATTCTTTTCGCTAAAATTATCGCTTCCATAATTATTAACAAGGTGTAATTTTCTGTCACATTTAAGTAAGACTTTTTTCTCCCAGAATAAGGAGAGTCCATTTTGTTGAAACGGTGTTGTCCTAATTCATTATAAAAATAATCATTGGTATCTTTAAAAGTAGCTTGATTAATTTACAATTTTGTTGTGAATAAATAGAAATATTCGAAAACACATTAACAAGATTACTTGTTTATTGTTTGTTTGGTAAATAAACTTTATTTAGAAACTAATCAGAATTTGATTGATTTTAATTTCAAACATGGTAAAATAAAAGTAGTAACTGAGAAATTAGGAGTGAGGGGTTGGGCTTATTTTTGGTTGGATTTTGTCTGATCAGGATATTTATATTATTTATATTTTGTATTTTATTAACAATTTTTGGTTTAATTTTGAATTTTTTGAAACAAATGTTAAGAGCTTTGAAACAGACGTCGCTTAACATCATTACAGAGAACCCGAAGTAGAGTCCGACCAGACTTCCGATGAATGACACAAACTCTTCGAATATCAGTTTCGGCGAGTGTTTGGTCAGTAGCACAGCCTGATTAGGTGCTGTCACATAAACTATTGTGACATTCCTCTCATCTGGAAAAATGCATGTCTCAATTTTGTACAATTCCTGTCGACATTCTGTCCCCAAATCGCATTCCTTCTGACACTTTTCACCCATCGCTTTATCTAAACTACCATTAGTTTCGATATATTTAGCCCAAGAATCATATATCCTGGTGAAATTATTCAAGTGACTGAGAAAGTATTCTCCGGGCCAGCCATCAAACTGTGTGGTCAGTACTTGAGTTCTGCACTTTTGAATGCAGTCCTCTCTAGACTTGTGTCCAACTCTGGTATAATCGAAACAATTGGTCTCATATGGAGGGGGAAGGGATTCGACCACTTTTTTGTTGAAAGTAATCAATTGGCAGTACCTCTCAACATACCTGTGCTCAAAGCTGTTGATTACATTCCTATTATTTCTGACTAATAACTCAGTTCTTGAGTGAAACCATAGATGAAAATTTGAGAAACTCTTGTTTTCAATCTTTAGTTTGACCACAAATGCTGTCATATCTCTGAACTCATTGTTCATTATCTCGAAATTGTCTTCATTTTGACCACCATTTTGATGGAAAATTGTGAAACATATCGTGAAATAATTCATCGATTGCTTGATATCCGAGATTTGACTGCAATTGACATAATCTTCAGTCATATTAAAAGAGTTTGTTTTCAATACTCGACATTCAGTGAAAATGTCATCAAATGAGTAATGAATTTTCAGCTGTTCTGAAATATTCTTGGTATTTATGAATTCATAAAAGTTTCCCGAATCTTTCAGCACATAATCTGGCAAATATTCCTGTTTAATGAGTCTTGACTTTTCCATACAAATAGTGATCGCCGGCAATGAAATGATGGATGAGTTTTGATAACTCATTGATATAATAGTTTTATACTCGAAATACATTTCACATATTTTCCACATTTGATACAAACAAAGACCAAGACACAAAATGAAAAATGTGCGTTTAAAATACTTATCCGAATTATTTAATATATTCATTTTGATTGAATCTCGACAATACTTTCATAGATTAAATCAGAACTATTTTCTCCCAGTTTTCAGAGGCATTACATTAATATAATTGTTTATTTAACCTCGGTAAATCAATAATATTAATTGAATTTTATCCATCTTAATAAAAGGAATAATAAATAGAAAAACCAGGGTGTCTAGGCCATATTTTTCAAACATTAAAATAAACATCATTAAAATTTAATTATCATGATGTAAAATTTTCTCATCTTCTTAAATTAATAATAAATTCAAATATTAGGATCAGGATTGAAATAACAATACCAGCTAGTAAAATTTTAAAAATAACCTGCATATGTCTAATGCTTGATTCAAACATCAAGACCCCATTCTTTTCCCGGAATTCTTCGCTCCGAAAATTATTAACAAGGTGCATTTTTCTGTCATATTTGATTAACACCTTTTTCTCCCAGTGGACGAACAGTCCTGTTGATTGAAACAATGATGTCCTAGGTTTGAAATATATCAATTTGATTGAATACTTTTTGTATCTAGCATGGTTTACACTTTATCAAGTATTTGCTTGTATGGTGAGCTTTTTGGGACAGCCAGTGCTATGTAGTCGCTGAACAGGTACGAGCTCTCATCCAATCCAAGATAAAATAAAAACGGATCGAAATTGTCATCAATTAGTAAGTAATCACTGGAAGTGATGATAACCCCCGGAGGTTCGGCATTCATAAGGTATCTCAATCTCGAAGCAGCAGTTTTTCCCTTCAATTCTTTCACCCAATCAGTGATTCCGTCACATATTTCACAATCAATTGTCTTTGAAATAAAGTTATCAGGTCTAATTTGACAATTATTATTCGTTTACCTTGATTCTTTTGAGGTAAACAGAGTTTTTCCTCGTATAGATCTGAGCTCTTCCACTCTTCTGTGCGGCAATCAGTTCCTCAAAAGACTTGATAAGAGGCGTCATCTCTGGTATTGTCATCTTTGAAGACAATTCTGTTGAATAGATTGTCGACAAAATTAAGCACAAGAAGAGCCAAGTCGTCAGCAATAAATACAAACAGGAATGTTTTGGCAGCTTTTGATCAAAGCCTACAAAATTAAGCATGGTTAAATTAATTCTAATTGATATGAAACTTACTTTGTTTCAAAAGTGGACTCAAATTAATTGCGAAACAATTATCTACTTTAAATAGTTTGGCAAAAATACAGATCAATAAAAAGGACAGAATAACACCAATCCAAAGCTCATTATTAAAACTATCAAGCAAAATCATTGAATTGTCCAGGAATTTTGGAGCATTCATCACGAAAATAATTTTTCCTTCGTGATAAAACTTGAGGAAATCAACCACCCTCATTCTGTCCTCGTCAAGGCTTAGGCCGGCACAACCAATATCGATTTCCTATCAAAAAATTGTTCGAAAAATTAATTTCAACTTAATCTTGGACAGTTTTTACATTTTTAGATAAACTAGTGATAAGTGCATCCCATTCCCCATTTGGCCGTTGATTACAGAATCTATAATCTATGACTTCATACGTGAAGTTCAGTATTTGACTCATTGTATTCAGATAATAGTATTCAATGCCGTCCACTGATTGGACAGCGCCCGACACATTAATTAACTTGTTAAAGGGCATATCCTAAAAAATATAAATAAAATACCATGATTGTTTAAATAGGATTACCAGCTTACATCAATTATTCCGGCTTTTATAGACTTTCCATTCATTTTATTATTTTCCATTTCATCTTTCTCACTTTGTCCCAGTTTAAAATTGATTTTAACTTTGAAAAATGATATTTTTGATAAAATAAGATCCATACAAGTAGAAAACACATTACCATGATTAGTTTTTATTGATCGTTTGGTAAATAAAATTGATTGAAACAAACAAAGCCTAACTTATTAATTATGTTTTCACCTTGATACAATTTTTGTCATTTTATTTGCCAATAGAAGTGATCTTTGTCAATTTGGTCGAGGAACAAATGTTAACATGGTAATTTTTGAATAAGAACTTTTGTCTTAAATTCAAAGCAAATCTCATTGAACTGTCCCTCGATTTTAGTGACAAATATTTGATTAGTTTTGAACACAAATCAGTGAAAGTGATTACAGAGAAACCAAAGTATAATCCCATAAGACTTCCCACAAAACATATGAATTCCTCGAAACTGATTTTCGGCAAATGTTTGGCCGAGATATTGGGCGAATCGCTGTTCGCAAAAAGCATCTTGATCATCTTATCCCTGGTCCTGTACTTATTCACTTTGAGCTCAAACCTCTCTTTAACACACTCTGTGCCGAAATCGCACCGAACCTTACATTTGTCACCAATTAATTGATCCAAATTCGGGTATTCCTTATATCTGTCGATATTGTCATAAATGGTCTGATTCGACATCAAATCGTATGTCAGGTACTCTCCAGGAATGCCTTCAAATCGGTCAGACATTAGATTTATTCTACACTTTTGGATGCACTCAACCCTTGACTTAAACCCAATTGAATTGTAATCAAAACAATTTGTTTCGTAGGGTTTGGGCAGTGATTCAAACCGTTGTTTACTGTATTGAAAGATGAATTTCAAGCGCCTCTCGTATTGAACTCTCATCATTTCATCAAGCTTAACCCTGAGCATGGGCTCATTCCTTGGGTGCAGGCGAATTTCAAACGAATTGACCATGCTCGTTACTTTTATGTCCAAGAAATGTGAGGTATCGATATAGATGTTGTTCTCGATCTCGAATATTTCATTATCTTGGCTACTATTCTGGTTAAAATAGGTGAAACACATCTCGAAATAATTGATTGATTGCTTGATATCTGATATTTTCTCGCAATCAGTGAACTGGTTATCACTTCCACGACTTCTTAGGAGCTGACAACTGACCATCAGCTCCTCCTTGGTATACATGAGTTCTAGCTGTTCAAAGACAGGCCTACTATTTATAAACTTGAGAGCTCGGACAAACTGTTCTTGTTTATCATCGTTTGACTGATTTCTGACAATATCCAGGTATTCTTCTCTTATAATGAGGTACTTTTCAAAGCAGAAGGTTATGGCCGGCAATGAAATGATTGAATTGTTCTCAAAACCAAAGGATATAATAGTTTTATACGAGAAATACATTTCACATATTTTCCACATTTGATACAAACAGAGACTCAAACAAAGAGTGAAAAATGTAATTTTCATGATATTTCGTTTATCCATCACATTTATCATCGCTTCAATGAATTAGCTAATTTATATCATGTGTTTTTATACCGAACTTCATTTGATAACAATTCCTATTCACTCTAATATTTTAGCATGAATAAATTTTATAAAGTTTTGTTATTCATTTATTTATGTGTAAAAAATTATATGGAATTTCGGCAGATGTTTCTTGGTCTTTATTAACATTGTTTTACACCATTGTATTTAAAAGCATATATTATTGGCAAATAATTAATAACATGCTTATTTATATAAATTGTTTACTGATGAATAAGAGTGAAATTCATGTGATAAATATACATGATACAAACTTCTATGCAAAATAGTAAAATGTACTTGTTGTATTAATATATTTGAAAGAAAAATAATTATATACATTAAAATTGTAATGAAATTATGATGCAAGTACATATTTTCTTTGGGGAAAATTTGATTATGATTAAAATAACAAGTCTATCATCTTAATAAACCTAGATGAATTCTTTTTCTACTCAAAGAAGCAGATCTAGTACATTTGCGAATAAAATGAGGTTGATATTTTTTGAATAAAATCTTTGGCGGATGAGTTATATTGTTATCGGGGTTTTGTACTCTTGGTTTTAATGGCAGATATTCTGTGAATTTTAAACACAAATCAAAGCAATTGATTACTGAAAACCCGAAGTAAAGGCTTATAAGACTTCCCACAAAACATATGAATTCCTCGAAACTGATTTTCGGCAAATGTTTGACCGAAATATTGGGGGTATCTGTGATTGAAAACAGCATTTTTATCCTGCGATCTCTGGTCGGGAACTTTGTTTGCTTGAACTCAAACCTTTCTCTAACACATTCTGTGCCGAAATCGCACTGAAGTTTACATTTGTCACCAATTATTTGATCCAATTTGGGGTTCTCTTCGTATTTGTCGTAATTGTCATAAATGTTTTGGTTAGCCCTCAAATCATAGGAAAGGTATTCTCCGGGAAAGCCATCAAATAAGTGCAACATTTGATTGACTCTGCAATTCTGAGTGCAGTCCTCTCTCGAGTTAAACCTAATTGTGTTGTAATCAAAACAGTTGGTGTCGTAGGGTTTGGGGAGTGCTGTCACCACTTGTTTGCTGTACTGGAAGATGAATTTGATTCCCTTCTCATAAGAAACTCTTATACTGTTTTCCATTTTTATTCTGAGCAATGGCTCTACCCTTGGATGCCATGACATTTGAAATGAGTCAAGCCTTTTATTGACCATAACTTTTATGATGTGATTCGCATCGATGAAAGAATTAGCGGGGATTTCAAACATCACATTATCCTGGCTATGGTTTTGATGGAAAAATGTGAAACACGTTTCGAAATAACTGATGGATTGCTTGACATCTGAGAGTTGTTCGCAGTTTGTGAACAGCTCTTCGTTTTGACTGACATTTCGCTTCAATATCTGACAACTCTTGTTGAAGACGTCATCCTTGGTGTACATGACATTCAATTGTTCCAAAGAAGTCATTTTGTTGATAAACTTCAGAACTTTGATCTGATGTTCATTTTCATCATCTTTTGATGAGTTGAGGATTTGATTCTTCAGATACTCCTCTTTAACCATCAGATACTTTGTGAAGCAGAAGGTAATGGCCGGCAATGAAATGATTGAATTGTTCTCATAATTGACTGAAATAATGGTTTTGTAAGAGAAATACATTTCACATATTTTCCAGATTTGATACAAACATAGCGTAAAACATAAGATAAAAAACAATGTTTTGAATAAAAATCGGAAATTTTGTATAAAATTAGTTTTTAAACACATTTTGTTGATTTCAACGAATATTCCAAATAAATATAAATGTTTATCTTGTTGTTGAAAAATAGCAATTTTATTAAGAGCTCCTTGTTCGTTTCTGAAAAGAAATTTTAATTAAATATTATTCAAATAAATATTGAAAAATATTTACTTTTCTATTCTGTTTTATTTTTATTTTTCTTAGTGAAATGATCATGATAATTAGAATCAATAAATTGTACAGGTCATAAATGATAAAAAGAAGGAACAAACATTTCAAGAAATATCTACAATGAAAAACGCTAATTTACCTTGCTGAATTACGTGATATTCTAACTACTGGTTTCAAATGGAATATTTTAACTCTTCTATGTTTTAAATTAGTTTTTGCATGGTGAATTGTGAACATTTCCATCGGTTTTTGACCAGAATTCTCTGGTTTTAATTTGTTGACCAAATACTGGATCAGTTTCCAGGATAAGTCATAAAACTTGATTACAGAGAACCCGAAGTATAGACTTATAAGACTTCCCACAAAACAAATGAATTCTTCGAAACTGATTTTCGGCAAATGTTTGACCGAAATATTGGGGGTATCTGTGATTGTGAACAACAATTTGATCCTTTCATCTCTTGTCGGATTTTGAGGAAATCAAACACATTATTGTCTGTAATGATAATCAATAAATCTTCTTCAAATGGCTTATTATATAAGTTTGTTTACTTATTATTTCAAAATGTGTTTGTTTTTCAAAACATTATTAATCAAACAAAACATATCTTTCTTCAATTGAAACTTTCAAGTTTGTTATGTAAATATTTGATCGTAAATTCCAAAAACAAGATAAACACTGGAATCAATTGACCGCAGATCAAAATTTTGAAATATATTTGAAAATGACTTAACCCGGACTCAAACTTGAAAACACCATTCCTTTCGAGAAACTCATCGCTCCGGTAGTTATTGATCAGATGTAAATGTCGGCCATATTTGCTCAGAATCTTTCTGTTCCAGTAAACAAACAAACCGAAAGCTTTCAATTTTGATGTCCTTGATGAAAAAATACGACTATCAAGATCAATTCACCAAGTTTCTACTCACAAATAATCAAAAATGGGTTTGTATGGTGAGTTTTTGGGTAGAGCCAGCGCTAAATTATCGTTGAATAAGTTTTTATCTTGGTCCTCCGCCAAATAAAAGGATAGCGGATCAAAGTCAATGGCGAATTTGAGAAAGTCCCTTGTTGCTATGTAGGCAAATGAGTTGTACTTGCTCAATAGTTTTCTGAATTTTGTTGTGGCGTTCCTTTCCTTCACCGGTTTAACCAATTCTGTTATTCCGTTACATATTTCACATTCAATTGACTAAGAAGAGAGTTTTCAAATTAGCATGATCAATTTAGAAAAGAAATGAGCACGGCTTTACCTTGATCTTCTTCAAATAGTTCGCATTAAAATGGGTGAAGATTTGAATATTTCCAGCCTTGGCTTCAATCATCAATTGCTCGAAAGTCTTGATAATTGGTGTCATCACTGGTAATGTCGTTTTGGAAGACATTTCCGACGAATAAATAACCAGCAAAATGAAACACAAGAACATCCACGAAGAGAGCAATAGTTTCAAGCTAATACCACCAGGAACTTTTTCTGGAAAAGCTGGAAACACTAGTTTAATCTTTTAGAATTTTAATTTGAGTTTAATTAACCTTGCTTCATTAGTGGACTCCAATTAAAGTAAAAGTAATTTTTAATTTTGAAAATTTTTGATATAAAACTGATTGCAAGATAACAAAAGGTGACCCAAATCCAGATCTGGTTATTCAGAGTGCCAAGCAGAATCGTTGAATTGCTCTGGAATCTTGGCGCTCTGGTGATAAAAACAACTGGTGCAGTGTAAAATGATCTAACAAAGTCAGCAACCTTCATTCTGTCATCACCAATACTGATTCCACAAGTGCCCAGGTCAATTTCCTTTTGATTTTAAAATTAACTTGATTGAATTTTGATCAATATGAATTTACCTTTCTAGTCAATGCGCCAATTATGCCCTCCCACTCCCCGTTTGGTAGTTGACTCCCATATGTGTTATTAAAATCAATGAATTCAACGGAAAAGTTCAGTATTTGTATCAAAGTTTCAAAATAATAATATTCAAAGCCGTCCACAGGTCTCACAACACCCGACACATTCAACAAATTACAAAATGGCAGGAACTTGAAAGGTGAAACAAAATTAATTTACAAGGTGATTTCACGTTAGATAATTACATGATTGACACCAACACGAAGCATCTTGCCATTAAGTAAATTATTCATCTTGCACAATGTATAAATTTTATAAACATAACTTTTAATCGGGGTTAAAATTGAAAATTAAATGACAAATGTTAAGTTCAACAAAGTATTTTTTTAATTAAGCCAAAATAAATATTATGCAAGATGATTAATTGAATGGTATGATATTCAATTGAAAGGTAAAAATCAAATAATGGATAAAATCAATAAAATATAATTTATTTCGTTTAAATAAAATAGTTTTAAGTGAATTACCCGAACATTTTTCTCTTCAATTGAATATTCAACAAACATGAATAAAATTATAAGTTAATTGAATGAAAAATAAAATTTTGAAATAATTCAGGAATTGACTTAACTGGACTCAAACTGATATCCATTGATTAATGCTGTTATATCCAGAATTTCTAAGTTTTGCATAAATATTTTTTTATATATTTAATTGACTCTTATTTTATACAAATCTTTCGTTTCAAATAAATACATTTTGTGTAAAAGAAGAGTTGAACGGAATTCTATTGATTTTGAGTTAGATAAAATTAAAGATTAATTTTTCCAGTTTTACATTCTCCACCGCTATTTTTGACGACCTCACTGGAGTCATGAAAAATAGTTGACTTGAAAATTGAATTTCCCAGAATTTTAATTAATTGATCAATTTTAATACTTATTCGAAGTTGAGAAGACCCTCATATGTTGCGTATAGTTGGCATTCGGGTGAATTTGAGGTACAACTCTTTTCTTCTCCAAAATTCTGATTTTCCTTGAGCATAAGTTTTCCAGAATCATGGGTCGATTCCACAAGACTTTCTTATTTTGGCTGATAACTGCATTTGGTGACCATTCATTTAAATCTTTCAGCAGAAACATTTCCTGTCCCGTTGAGAACCTATTGCTTCTGTAGATTTGCTTGAAACAATTTCTATTTCGGAGTATAGCCATACATGAATAATGAATTAAATGTTTAATTAGTTCTAAATCTGAATGAAATCAAATGCAAAAGGAGTTGCTTCTTATTTTATTAGGATTTCTGACATCATTTCTGTGCCTGGATGTTGAAGACTGTGGTCCAAAACCGTGCCAAAATTGAATATTGATTTATCAAAATTATGACAAATTATTCTGTTTACAAATGAGCTCAAGATTAATTTGATAAAATGGGTTTTTAATCTGAATTTTTAAATATTCATTCATTTCCATGGAACCACTCACATAGAAGTTCGTGATTAAAGTGTGAAAGAAGTGCCTGGTATTGCTCGGATATCATAAACAATTCCGCATAACATCTGGAAGCATTTGATTCGATCCTGGTCTTTCGATTCATCGATCAGAGAATACTTTGAAAAAAGCATCAATCAAAAGTCTGGGTAAATTAAAACCAGGGATGTCGAAGGTCTCCGGCCTCAGGGGGGTGATTAGGGGGGTGATAAAATTAAAAATTGATTTAGGCTTACCGTTTTCCCGGACTTAAAATTGCATGCAAGTTTAAGTGAATTCGATCATTTTGAGCTAATCCAAAAAATAGGT